>CM076414.1:20607394-20739061 GCA_038363315.1 Mugilogobius chulae
ACTGTAAACGATTTTGATCTTCCGTTTTTTCTGACAATGTTTCATCTTAATCAATCATAATATTTGATTTGATGATTGTTAAGTGTTTTTAAAAAACACACAAGTGCCACAGTCAAGTACACAACATTGCAAGCAAAACAAGATCTCCATGGAAACAAAGTAACATACTGTACATTCCACCAGGAAAGTTAGAGTATGCACCTTTACCTTTCATAGTCTTTGTCCAACACAGTAATTTGTAGGAATAAAGACATTTAGTCCATTTACTCTGAAAATCTTCTCTGATTTACATCACATATTAATCACAAATAAAAATAAAGGCAGTATTTTTTGACTTAGTTTAGTTCAAAGTATTACGGGAGTAAGTAGTTTTGCGTTGGTTTGGTTCTGAGTAGAGACAGACGGTTACAGAACACTTTAGCTCCTCATTATTTATAAAGAGCAGCCATTTCCTCATCTCGACAGACAAACCAGGACTGACACAGGCTGGGACGCTTTTGAAAACTACAAGAACTTTTAATCATCATAATATTGCATTAGTCTTATACAACTGGATGTCTTCCTTCACCAGTGTACTGCACAAGGAGGCACATGCATTTCATTGTGTTCAAACAGCTTCACATTATGAATAAAACCAACTAAACAGCTACACACACTCATCGTTAAAGCGCCTAAGGACTCAACAACAGTATGCCAGAAATCAGGTCTAAATCAGACACCTTTGACTCACTGATGCTAACATGCTCCGGTGAAAGTTTGATGTTAAAACGGTTTGTTTAATGCAAGTATAAAAAAGATGGAGATATGTAATGAGTGATTATCAGTAATAATGAGGTTAGGAATATTGAGTGTAATGATTGGATGCGTGTAGGCGTTCGAAGCGTGTGAAAAACATGATAAAAACGGCACAAAGACACAGCTGTTTCCATGACGACGGATAGTGACTCCAAATGCACATGGACGCTAGTTTTAGTTTAAGGCCCATATGTGAATGTTTTTCATAGTTTTACAGTACTTAATTTACAATTTATGAAATCTCACACTGGAGTTTAGTTTATAGTGTTAAGGCCCATATGTGAATGTTTTACTCATAAGTTTTACAGTACTTAATTTACAATTTATGAAATCAATTTAAACACAACTGACAGTTTCCTGGTTTAAGAAGCATATCAGTATTGTGGTAACGCTATCACAATAAATTTCTGCAGCTTATCCATTAGTTCAGTGTATTTATTCTATTGTTGATCGCCTGGACCCAGACTTACCAATGTGATTTGCTAGGTAACATTTGTAGATTCCCTTCAACATATGTCATATTTACTACTAAATGTTTAGTGAAATCTTAATCATAATCATATTTACTATGTTTTACAAAAATGTAGTCTAACCTGTCCATACGCATTTTTAGTCTAAAATATTAGAAACGGGAGTTCCTGCTGTTGCCAAATATAATAATAGTGTGCTTTTGTTTAGGGGGCATCCACACTAACTTGAACATTGACAAACTTAAAGTTAAGATTGTTTTAAACTATGTTTCAAATGCAACAGTCAACAAGCACATCAGATCAATTCAGTGAACAACCGCAGCCAATCTGAGGAAGCATGTCCAGGATGTGTGATTGATTCTATATTACTCCAAAATGACTTTTTGAAGGCCAGAAATACACAGGTAAAGGTAAATATTTACTGACCCGAGCGTAGTCATGGTGACGATGGTGTACCAGAAGGATGCTGGAATGGAGGTGAAGTCCGAGCCCTTGGTGCCCTTCTCGGCGTAGAACATGACAGGTTGCGAAGATGATGATGGCCATAGTGAGAGAGAAGAGCAGGAATCCCAGCTCAGATGCCAGCTTTTCAGAGTGTATCCCAGAATCCTCAAGCCCTGTAAGCAGAGCCAAAAGTCACTAACGTTCAGCATTAATCATTTTACCTTTCACTGCAAAACCAAAGTGCTTTGATAGAAAATACAGAAAAATACACAAATATATATAAACAACAAATTCAACGATATAAACAGTAAAGCAAACAAAAAAAGAGGACTCACACAAGATGCCTCTGGAACAAGGCCAAGAGTGAGTGAGTAATAAAAATATTAAGATCACACAAGGATAAATTTAAAAAAAATGTAAACTTTAAACAAAATCTTATCATTAAAGTATAAGAAGAATAATTATGATGACTATGCTTCCATCCTTAAACCACCATTTAAACCCCTTTTTGATACAGCCATTTCTCATAGTAGACCATCATTACTCATAAGATCTGAATCGTACACTCTCCTACCTGCGAGTGCCGTGAAACTTGATATCCGGAACACTCGAAACACCCTCAGCGTGACGAAGGCTCACTTACGTCCTCGTTCTCCGGCATCACCAGACCAATGTAGTATGGCATGATGGCCACCACATCAATCACCGACATCACCGAGCGCATAAACTTACAGCGGCTAGGTGCTGCAAACAGACGCATCAGGTACTCAAAGGTGAAGATGAGCACACAGGCAGTGTCCATGCAGAAGAAGGCCACCTGTGACACAAAGGCACATGTTTACACAGTCTTCTATTCAACTTCACAACCTTCTTTAGTCACTGTGGGTCAATTAGCAAACTGAGCCTATAGGGTATCTCTCAGGAAAAGCCACATACAATCTATGCAATACAAGGCTATCAACACTTTCTAGACTTTGAAAACAACCAATTGCTCTACTCTTCTACCATTGAGCACTAAAAGCACTCTCCAAGAAACCATCACCCATTTACGCTCCCACACGCACTTACACACTTACACAAGCTCACACGGGCCATCCAGACATGGTGCTAGAAGTGCACTACCCCTCTTTGGATTGATAGTACAGGGAATTCAACTCCTAACCTTCAGGTCTTAGTTTGACCTTCCAACTATCTACCTGGTACTCTCTCCACACGGCAGCTCTTTCACGCTGCCTTTGGCGGTCGGCACCGGCACCGTCTCCACGATGTTGGCTATGACGGACACAGCGATGAAGAAACCGGTGACGTAGTAGAAGACCAGGGCCATGGTGGAGGTATGCGGGTTTTCAAAGGCTCTCCAGAGACGTTCTCGAGGGGTGCTGTCAGGGGGAAGAGGGGCGTCTGCACCCTCTGTCGCCTCTGTATCCTCTGCTAGGCGCTCCTGGTTCTCCTTCTTACGGTCTCGGTATTCCTTTAAGCACACCGGAAGGAACAGGTGCATTAGTATTGCTTAGGCAGATACAATAATTAGACTAAATTAATTCAATGGGTTCTCTATGAATTTGGGATGATAATGAAAATAGAATGGGATATGAATCTATGTCAGAAAGATCTCTCACGACATATATGTGATTGGTTGCAATCACAACCAATCACAGTGAAGCATGAACTATCAGCACAAACAAATAGAAGCTACATGTTGTGATACTGTACATTTTAAATGCTTACTTACCAAACTAAACATTGGGTTTTAAATTGTATCTTTTATCTCTTTACATACCTCCATGCAACAGTCCCGATGATCTCTGGTACAATCCCGTAGAACGCTAGCTCCTCGTCGAAAGCCTGGATGCACTCGTGTCGCGGATAGTGCAGTTTTCCTGTTCGGTAAAAGTTCAGAATGTGTCGGAACATCTCAGGATCCCGGTCAAAAAAATACTCCTGAGTTTCCTCGTTAAAAAAGAACTCCTTTTCTGATGACCCCAAAAGAGTGTCAGGATACCGGTCCAGGGTGTTCTTCCAGGTCTGACGACAGAAATCTGGGTTAGTTAAAACTGACTTCGTTCTGATTTACACTAGGATAAATCCTGTTATTTAGCTCAGTGTTAAACTAGGTCTTCTGATGATTTAGACTTGGTTAGTCCTGATACTTTATTGTCTAAAACATAACTTAAGAGATGCTTTGAATTATTGATGATTGTTCTGTAAATTTTTTGAGAAAATGAACATCATATGTGATCAGACTAAGCACAAAATATAAACTCTTAAAATACTCAGAGCGTTTTTTTTACCTGGAACCGTACTCCACTGACGTTGACATATAGGATCTCATCAGATTTGAGGAGTTGTCTACAGGTGGTTTGGGCATAGACTTCTTTGCCAAAGGCAGCCAACCCACAGCGGCTGCCCGAGCAAAGGGCAGCCATGTGGCTACTCCAGCCGCCATCACTGCTCCAGAGGGGCAGACGACTAAAACCAGACCAGGAGAGGAGGTCCGAGAGCAGCAGGAGAAGGAGGATTAGGAGCTGGGACTGGACATGTCTGAAAACACACACACAGCAAGTCATGAAACACAACTTACAATATTGGGACATTTACAGAGTAATCAATTTGACTGTATCATTATAGTTAACTAAATGAAACAGCTTGTTTTACTTTTTGCATACAGTATTTATAAAGCTTACATATAATGGCTGCTATTGCTAAATGTATTTAGTGTGTTAGTTCTTTGTTTCCAATTAGAAGAAATAGAACATCTATTATATATTTAAGGTCACTGCAGTTCTTTTTATGTACAAATCTTTTGAGGTTCCAAAGTGCATCTCTGTTAGTGACATTTGAACCATCTCTGACTTTGAGGACCTCAGAGACCAGACCAGACTGTCCTACTCATGCTAGAGTCAGGATTACACACGGGAACAAGAATTTAGTTTTATGCTTCTTCAGATTGTGAGACAAGTCTTGAATCAGACAATATCCAATAATAAACTCTAAATACTTCTGTCCAACTATCCTATGCTCATAACTGAAAAGGTTTTATTGGCACTTTGATACATTTTGTGTAGGAATTAGTCTCTACACACAAACTAACTTTGTTGGCTTACATGACTCTTACTTCTTCTACTTCAGCAGATAGCACTGTTTTTTCTGTCATGGTGGAAACATAATAGTGGCCATAAATTAAAACCAAAGCCTTCTGCCGACAGCGGAGTGAACACTGTGATCAAGTATTTCAGGCTTACTTACGATGCAAGTCAATGGATTCTAGGTTTTTACCTGTCAAACGTGAATCCACTTTGTCATAGATAGCTATGTGTCTCATCTGTCTTTTCTGAGAACACAACATCATCTGCATCTTTAGTCTTGAAGTGATGAAATGATCCAAACTTTGTTTTTAGTCCTTGTTTTGGGTAAAAAATCCATCAAAAATGTTTACTCTTCTTCTTGGATCCCATTGTTGTGTTGTTTTTTTCCAAATAAAAAACCTTGGCTTTATTATGTCTTCTGCAATTTCACACTTTTATTTCCAATTTTTAGTTGTGCGTTTTTGTACTATCTTCTGCTTCCGTTGCTGTTGACTTCTTTGTAGCGTCTTCCATCGTAGTCTTCCTTACTCTCATTCCTTGCTTCCTACTTGCACTCCCCCTTTGTTTCCTAAACCTTGTGTCCTTTCCTTGTCCTCCTAGCTCTTCAGTCAGTGAATGTTTACTGCAGCACACGTTCATGTCCATTTAGGGTCGTTCCTGTCAAACAAATACAGCACAGTTAGACTCAACAGAAAAAGAGGAAGGAGAAAAGAGGACAGGGGATGAGCAAAGGAACCAAGAAGACAGTATAGAAGATGCATTTATTTTGTCATAGACATCCTCCAATCATGTAAACAAGTTTAAGAAATTCAGGAGGTAGACAAGCTACTTTGGTCTCATTTTGCATATTCAAAATATTTTCCAATCAACAAACATACAGTATCATCACAGTAATTGTACATTCTTAAATTTTATATACTAGGTTAGTCATGTTTTAGAGCTTTAGTAATCCTGTTATAAGTTGGGCTTAGTCCCAGTTTTGATGTGGTTTGTTTGCATATGTGAATACACCATCAATTTTAATGCTCCGCAGCTGTCGTCATGCTTATGCTGTAAAATAAATCCTCACATTTACATGTTGACAAAGACATTTTATGTCAGCTTTAAATGAGACACAACCACAATAGGTCACTATGAGGCAACAGTCTCTACTATGAGCTTGCGGAGGGTGAAAGAAGAGCACAGGACATCCGACCGATCAGGAGAGGCGTTTGGTAAATCCTCTGTAGATTGTGAATAATTTATTTATTCTTTTCACTTCTGCCTGTGTCAGCGCCGCCATGTTCTGGTCCACACGCACTTTACTGGAAAACAAACCGTCTGAAGCAGTAGCTCTGTGGGAAGAGATGTTTGCCCATGGACTTAAAGCGGTAATTAAGCTCTGTTACCAGCAGTGCCTATGTTATTGCAATCTTATGTAAGAAAGTAAATAAGTAACTAACTAAGTAAGTAACTAACTACGTAAGTAAGTATGTAAGTAAGTAAGTAAGTAAGTAAGTAAGTAAGTAAGTAAGTAAGTAAGTAAGTAAGTAAGTAAGTAAGTAAGTATGTAAGTAAGTAAGTAAGTAAGTAAGTATGTAAGTAAGTACATAAGTAAGTAGGTAAGTAAGTAAGTAAGTAAGTAAGTAAGTAAGGCAGCTGTAACATCAGCACCACTAACAGGTCATTTTCAGAAATAAAAACATACATTAACATAACAGCACTTTAAACTCAACACAGTACACATGGTCACGTGACTATTATTTGCGTTTGGACCACTGACCTATATAAATGAGGTTTGGACAGGAGTGCACAGTGCAAAGTTCAAGTCTGAAAAGTTATGTTTTGCTTAGATGTTTACAGTTTAGGTCTGTGGCTTGACCTTGACTTCTGTTGCTGCTGAGTGTCTACAACTAGGGCTGGGCAATATCGTGATAAAAATCAATCACAAGCTCAACTCTGTGACAGTCTACTTCTCTTAACTTCAGAGTTACCAAGTCCACTTTTTAAAGTGACTTTGAGGTTCTTTTTAAAAATCTCTGATGAATTTTGAAGGTTGTAGTCTTTTGTCATAAAAGAGGTGATAATTGTACATAATTGTACAGTCCATTCATATCCGTACAAAACTTGAACACACAGTCAATGAATGGTTTTCAAAATTTAATACAATAATTTATCACAATTTGTAAATATTACCAATCCCTGCCTGGTATAATCCTGGTTTAGGTGGGACTTAGAGATATTTTAGTACTTTTTAAGATCAATTAAATTTTGTTCACATTTACCGTCTCATTCAACATTTCCAATTCTCGTTAATCGTCAAAAGTTTTTCATAAATAATGAGCTGAAACCTGTGACACTGCGCTGTGATTGGCCGGTGGGGATCCCTGCGACATCATGTGTTTCCGGGCGGATCTTGGGTCAGCGTTTCTGTGAGTTGAGGACTCTAATGCAGCTCTTTATGGATTTATGGGGATGATATTATTATGATGGAGGAGAGAGAGAGCTGGTCCTGAGTCAGTGCTTTCACTGAGACACACACAGAGACGTGTAGAGGAGTTGAGTCTATCTTCAGAGGAATTCATACAATCTGTTTACAAAAGTTATGCATTCAATAAAAAAGCTCATGTATTTGTGTGTATATGTGATGTATGTGTCCAAAGAAGAGGACTGTGAAATACTGCTAACCACTGCACAATCAGTACAGTTGGTCTGATATGTTATTAGATGTTAGTAAAGGACTGGACAAAATGAATGTTTTAAAGGCACATGAATATACATATTATGTGCCTTTATATATAAATATAGTTATAAGGGAACTGTATTATCTTTTATATTAAACTCTTGTGATGTTATTACAAATGTCTCTATGAATAACTTTCTTTTAATTATCGCTGTTGGCTGCTACTGTTTGTCTGAGCCCAAACTGAGTCGAATTGTTTACCATGATGTGTTTTAGGCTTTTTTTCCAGAGCTGTTATGAGCAAGTTGTACTGGTATGCTAAAGGCAGTTAGCCACAATGCTAACCGCAACAACAGACAAACTTAGCAGCGATGGTGAACAAACGGGACATTATTAGACTAGACAGGACATTGCAGACTAATTTCCACCTGAACGGACAAGATCTGCTGTGAGGCTAACTGAGTTTAGATTATTTTGTGTAAGCATAGTCCTTTATTGCAGGGTAAAGAGGGGTCTGCTCTGGAACCAGACCAAGCCCGGACAGATCCTGGATCAATGTGGACAAGAGCCAATCACAGATCAATACATCACTGGAGTTTATTCTCAGCCTCTGCTATTGATTCAGACACTTTCAACTTTAGCCTAACTAAGCCAGTTCAAATGTGATTCAAACTGCTGTAAACCAGAGTGAAGCAGGTCTTTTTGGCAGTGTGTTTTGACACAGAGAAGTTCATAATAAAATCATGAAGACATTAGTTCTGGTTTGTGAGAGCATGAATTAACCAATCAGATCACAGCACACGGGTCACATGACCAGGTTTACATAAGAGCCTGTTTCTCTGTCTCAGACATCAGACTATTAAACATGCTTGTAACAAGACTAACCTTAGGTCCTAAACCAGCTCCAAATATATAACATATAAAGATATATATATTACTTTTTTGTCACAGTAAAAAAGCGTTAAAACATATCCAACATTTGCTTAGTTATGGGGATATTTTAATTTATTTTGGAAAAATGTACTGGGGGAGGGTTCACATCTCCACAGATCTAATCTGTAACTGATTGCTTCCATGGGAACAGAGAAGTTTAATGGTTTATGTCAAGGTGTCCAAACTATGGACACACATGGGGTCCAAATGCGCCCCACAGGTAAAATGTATTGGCCTTCAAAAATTGAACTGTTACTTGCACGTGCTGAAAAAGTCTGATTCACATGTTTGGTCTCTCCTCTTTCAGCATGTTTCAAAACATGTTCTCATTTACATGATGACAACCTGGAATTCTTCTTTATGATATTTTTCGTGGATTTAAGTCAGTTTTATGCCATGCTGTGGAATTTTATAACTAAATGAACACAGCAGGAGGACTTCTTCCAATCACAATTTTTGGGGATCTGCAAATCTATTCAAGGAAAAGATTAAAAAACAATAAAGGATTAACAAAAACATCAAATGAAAAAGAAAGCTTTAACTAAGTCTATTTTGTGTTAAATAGTTACATGCTAAACGTCTGGACAGAGCAGCCCAGTGGTCCAGTGGGCTAGGCAGCTGCACTTATGCCAGCCTCAGCGTCATGAGCAAAAACTAGCAAAAAACAAAAAAACTAAAACAAAGCTAGAGTCGAGACAAGTGAGCTCAAAGACCGATCTAATTGTTATATATATTTTGCACCTGTATTTAGCCAGGACTGACAGGCAAGTTAACTGCAATGAATAAGCCTTGTGGATATAAACATGAGTCAAATCTAACATGGCTACAAAGCTCTAAAAATAATAATAATAATAATATAAAAATTCAATAGGCACAATTTGTAAATCGCAGGGCAATTTTTAAGTAACATAATTTCCTTCACAACATATGTTATGTGAGTTTTTGCATACAAATTAGCATATCACACTTAAAAAAACTAGCAGCAGCCCTGAAAAAATCTGCACAAACATGTCTTAAAAATAGCTTACTTGTGATTAATTTAATTGGTCAGTTCTTCATAATTTCATTTTATTTCTCCTAAACACAATTAAAATGTGTAAACTCTGAACAAAAGTTTATTATTAAAGATAAATCTTTGCAATTCCCAATCGAAACAATTCAGAAATATCGCAATTAGATATTTTTCCCAACTATTATTTATTACTCGTGTATATGGTTTATGTAGTCAAACTTTCTGATTAATAAAGCTGCAGTAAAATAATGTAACATAAATGATCAGATAGAACAATGTTGGTCTATTTATATAGCGCTTTTCTACCTTTCCAGGCACTCAAAGCGCTTTACAATCTAGCATATACTCACCCAGTGTACGCAGACACTGAGGCAGTGTGGGTTAAGTGTCTTGCCCAAGGACACAACAGCAATCTACTCCTGTCGTCCCACTGTGGCACCTGGTGTTCTAAAGGTCTCCCATCCAAGTACTAACCAGGTACTTTTTTCAAAAACAAAAGAAAAATGTCATCTATGAACATAAAACAAAATGTCTTTTAATATATTTATTACATTTTTTTAAATGACATATCAATTTAATGTCTCATAGATTGACTTTTCCTTCAAGCCACACATTATTAGGATTGGTTTTCGATTGTTAGATTCAAACCCACAACTAGGGATGGGACGATATACGTTATTATCTCTAATCGCAATAATTAGGGGCCGCAATCAAATAACTGGCGTTTTTTCATAATTGTGACAATAATAGCAGCAGATGTGCACCTGTGGCTTCATAAGAGCATCTAAAATCTGACGCTGTGAACTCAGAAAAAGCTGTGTTATGATTAAACAAAGAAAAGGTTCATGTGTTAAAGTTAATTAATGACTCTGAGACAAAGTAGATTTTTGCTCAACATTGTAAACATTTGTTCACTTTGAATCATTATTGATTGTACTTAGACAAAAATACAATAAGTAATTGTTTAAACACATACATATTGTGCGCTAATAAATATTTAGCACATTTACTAAATTATCATGATAATATCGATAATTGCAATTATTTTTTTGCCTTAATCGCAATTATCACAATAATTGTGAGTGCAAATTTTAATATCGTCCATGCCTACCCACAACACCAATAATTGATGATTAAATTCTGTTTGATTTGATTTGATCTAATTTTTCAATGAATTGCCCAGCCCTAACTCTACCCATAAAAAAATATCTGTGTTGTACTGTCAGAGGTTAGCAGGTGAGTAGTCCAATCACTTCTAAAATGTAGGGTGTGCATTAGTCCTGGGTGCACCGCTGCTGGTTTACCAAAGCAGAGAAACAACAGCAGCAGAAGATGAGAGTGTGGAATTATACATTAGAGAGCACTATCTTTACACTGATCACACATTCTGCCTTCTATGTGCACTATACAGACACAGGAACTGACTATAGATACATAATACATTCATCAATATACGAGCTGAAAGAGACACCATATCCGCTCATACACAACACAACTGCACAGTCTCCAAGGTGGAGCTTTTGCTGCTCGAGAAGTTTTGGGAATAACAGAAGAAGAAAGAGTATTTGTATCAAAGTAAAACTAGAACTACTCATCAAAATAAAATCAACATAGCAATTTTTACGAATGCAAAAGCAAATTGCAAAAGCTGCAACTTTTGTAGTAAATACATTTTAAGCATAAAAACGGATAATTCTAAGGTTTAGATCTGTGCAAATATATTCCCAAACACATTCATAAATTTACTTTTGTCATATCACTTGAACACGTTGTTAACATTGAACAAAATTCTGTTAATAAAACATAAACTGCAAATCACGCAGCTCTACCACAATCCTCATAATCTCTGGCCAATCAGATCAACTGTTGCTGTGATGTTTGGTGATTTCAGAGAGAGGCAGCAGAAAGTGATAACACTATGTTTGGGTTCTATTGGGAAAATGAATTAGAACAGTGGGCTATGCTATTTAAAAAATATACACACAGTTTCAAAACCAAAAAGTTTATTTTCTGTTTGGCTTGAGTCAGGTCGTTTTCACGGAGGCCAGGAAAACCGGATAACTAGCCTAGTCTGATTTAAACCAGTTTTCCAAAGCGCATGTAAACATAGGGAGACCTGTTGAGTAGCTGTACACCGGTTTTCGGAAAACCAGTTTACAGTTCCAGTTGCGCACCGATTGTAGTCTGATTTCAGACTCATGTAAACAGACAATCGGACTGCAGCTGGACAAATGTTTCTGAGCATGCTCACAACCCCTGCTCGCTCCACAATCCAACAATAAAATTAACATTTTTACAACAAAATGCTCCTGCACAAAGTGGAACACACAGTCACATATTTAAACTAGTGCTTAATACGATCCTACATGTTTAACAGTGTTCTAAATGTTTAAAGCAGTCCCACTTGTCCCAGAAGGATCAGTGTGTAATTTTACACACCATACTACAAAACACTTATTAATAATAAACAATATTTAGGTAAATCTGACACAGCAAGACTTGTCTCTCCAGGGTAATCGGTTTACTCTCTTGCATGTAAACTGGAGCAAAACTGGTCCGACCGGTTTGAGGGGAAAACCAAATAAAGTCCGGTTTTCTAGCTTAGTCTGATTTCCCTGATCTTGTAAACGCACTGACTCTAAAGTCTGAAATCATTCAAAGTATCATCTGGTAACTGCTCACATATCCCAGTGGTCCCCATACCCTTGACAAACTCTGATCTAAATCTGAATTTGTTTAGACCAAAAGCAAAGCATCAGCGAGCACACCTTAAATGACATCTATGAACAGGCAGAATAAAAGTAAGAAACAAAACTCATCTATTGGAAATGTACTCTTCAAGTAGAAAGGTACTATTGCAACATTCGCCCACTAAAAACACTCTAGAGTACACTGAACACAGTTACATGATTACACTGTTTCTGTGCTCAACAATACCAATAATCATATTGAAATTCAATTACCTGCACAGTCCTTCTTATTCCTACAGGCCTTCACAACAATTAAATACACAATCATGCTTTTAATTGACTGACTGGTTGCGACTAACTTTACTAACAGCTTTACTGTTTGCCAACTGTGTGCATACTATACTGTACTATTACATAGTATAAAGTATACAGTATACTACTAATATAAATACAGTTTTCTTTTACATTTTGTTCATTGCAAACCGCACTATTGATCTAAAACGGCTTAAACGGGTCCAATGACTTCCTGCTCAAAACTGCAGAACAGCAGAGCCCTGCCCCTTCATTGTGATATATTTCTGTAGTAAGAAGAGCGCTGAATATACATGTTTCTCTTTTAAAAAGAGGCTACGTAATAACACCACACAGCAGGGATAAAAGTGGATATACAGTAAGTGAAAATGGGAATTTTCTAAGCCTTGGCTGGATGTCCTGTAAGGAATAACACAAACATGCAGGATACAACTTTGACTAATCTAACAATACAAACAACAACGTGACAAGGTTAAAAAGCTCAGAAGCTGCTTTGCATATGAGGTCATTTCATTCATTCATTCATTTTCTACCGCTTAATCCCGTTAGGGGTCGCGGGTGACTGGAGCCTATCCCAGTGACTTTGGGCCTTAGGCGGGGAACACCCTGGACAGTGGCCAACTTGCCGCAGGTCATTTTCATTCAACAAAATAACCAGTGCTGCAACTAACATTATTTTTTCAAACAGATTATTCTTTTGATAAATTGATTTGTTGTTTAGAACACACAAGTCATTTGAATACAAGATTTTTGCCAAATTTGAGCTGAGTAAATGTTGCTTGAGAAGTGAATCTTGGAAATCACAAAATGTACACAATTTCTATGAATGTCATTGCTGTTCAGTCGGAGGTTTTATAAGCTCTGGATATGTTTTAAAACGGTCATTCGATTACTAAATTAGTTGACAACTGAATTGGATATTAATGATTAGTTGCAATCAATCTATGAACTTGTAGCAGCCTTAAAAATAACCCCGATTTGACTTTAAACCTTGCTGTTCTAATGATGATGGTCTGTTCAGTTAACATGACTAATTAACATGGTATTTATGCAGAACTTTCAGGTGGTTCTGCATAAATGTAATAAATATCCGCCCATAAGGAAGGTGGGTGAAGTGTTTAGCTAAAAGACACAACAACAGCATGAACTTGGGTGGACGGATTCACGCTGCCTATATTATATTATGTGTAATCCTATGTGGCATAACTTCCTGAGCATCTATATCGCTTTCATTTCATTTTTGGACGCATGGCTCTTTTAGTGCTTCATAATTACGTTATCCAGCTTGATGGTTAAAGTAGTTTTAATAGATAGTGGAAGATATTGTGATCATTTCATCTTGATATAAAATGTTTTTGCATGTCAGAAATTCTAATTCTTAAAGTAGAGTCAAACACAAACAGAATGAGGTATTTAGAACCACATACTGTATAAAGGAGTTGTATCCTCGGGGCAAGACATCAGAGCTGTAGTCGTTTAGTCGATGGAATCATAGTCGACTAAAAACTGCATTGGTTGACTATAGATTAGAAGGATTTACTGTAAACAGAACATAAATTTTAGCTTCAGAGCTTTTGCTACATATCCTTTTTAGTCGACTAATCGATAGATGGGACATGTTTTTAGTCGACAAAGAATTTCTTTGGTTGACTGCAGCTCTACAAGACATTTCACTTTTATTTGGCAAAACTTTGTGTGAGCTTTCGTGATTTTGGGAAGAAAAATGTAACTGCGGGTCAGATTAAATTTGTGATTGAACATTTGAACAACTCAAAAAGTGAGATGAGAAACTATACAAAAACCCTTGTATGTCAGAACATTTGTACATTTCATAAATGGTCATATACAGGTACAACTACATCATTTCTATAAAAAGAACAGGACATTATGTTCTTTGCATTCTTTGCGGTTGATATTTGTGCCAACACAAAATGTGATCTTGAATTGATTGTCATTTTGTGCAGCGCGGACTTTGACTGATTGTGATTGTGTTTTATATCAGGTTAGAGGAATTGTCAGCTGATTAATGTTCTTTTTCTGTTTAATAAATTCTATTTTACTATCACCAAACAACCTTAAAATGAAAATGGATGTGTGAATTCCAGTTGTGACGCTTCTTCTTTTGTTGCTGACTCTGGAGGAATGTTTAATTTATCTTCAGATCTGAGACCCGAGTTACGTCACAAACTGCAACAATAAATTCTTAAGATGTTCACATCATTTTATTGAGATGATTATTCAAACCTTCCAAACTTAAATTACTTATGCTTTGTACAAAATGTGAAACGTGTTTTGTTTTATTATTACAAATACGATTATTTTAACATATTATCCAATGTCACAACCCTCAGTTTATGTTAATAAGCAATCTAAAGTCTTTATTAGCTTAATCTCCCAAGTATGAATACACATAAAAACATTCCCTTCCTTTGCTTAATATTTAATCCTTCCTTTCCTCGTCTCCTCACTCTGTCTCCTTTTCTCTTACATAATCTCCTGCAAACGTTTCTCATTCAAAACCTAATCCATTTATTATGTTTAAAATGACTTACTCCTGTCAGTTCTTAGTTCATTTTACATTTTCCTTTGTATAGGAATTTGTCAAACCCATGCAAAATAAAACACTAAAAAAATAACTTAAAAAACACAAGTATTGTTAAATTCCAAGTGCTGGGATGTATAAACACAAACTACCATTTTTGAATGTTTTATTTTAATCAAACTTTAATTTTGCTGAATTTCTTGCAGTTTTACCAAAAATTATACTCAGAAAATACTAAATTCTAGGGTTTAGATGTTTTGTCCACTTCCAAATCAACTAAAACATCCTTCACTCCTTTTAGAATTCTTTCTTTTTCTGTTTCAGCCATGTTTTTTTTTTTTCTTTTAGTACTACATATATCTACATATAACTTTTTCCCTGTTATTTTTGATTGTTTTGACAGTCAGTCAGACTTGTCCATCTAAAACTCCACCCTAGTCTCCACTCGCCAAACACTTTCCCGCTGCGTGCATCCTCGCTTCCTCCCTTGTCTCCTTACGTCCTCCCTCGTCTCCTGGCTCTGGCTGTTCTATTCTCGGATAAAACTAGAGCACACTTGCACCTACCTTCATTCTTCTGTCCTTCTTTAATACTCCTATTTTGGCTTCTTATCTTCATCCTAAACAGTAAAACTCCTGTGACGCCCTCCCTCCCTCTCGGACCACGGGGAGGGCGCACTTTTCCCGGGCGTAGGTGGCGCGGTGCTCTCGGGAGTTGGTTTTGCAGACGCCCGTGGTTCCGGAGCGGACACGGCGGGCTGAAGGTGCTCGTACAGCCGGAGGAGAGTGTCTGCGAGGCGGGCAGGAGCTGGAGAGCGCCGCGGAGAGAGCCCCAAAGCTGCGCGCTCATTGGTTTGATTTACCGCTTCACTCAGAGTGGCCTCTCTCACTGTCATTACCGTCCATCCTGACTTTAATGGATTTAATACGAGCACTACAACTCCCAGCATGCAACGGGGTGGGCTTGATTGTAGACAAACTTGGACCAAATCTTGAAGTTGCGCCTTGCATCGAGCTAACTTGGATTCAACAAAAAATCTACAAAGCGCTTTTCAGGTAGAGCTACACGTGGATTTTCCAACTCACTGGATATATTTAACTTAATTTAAAGTCAATGTATTCAACATTTACCCTCCTTTGAGTAGTCCAAAAGCCTTTTTTTTTTCTTGCTTCGCTACTTGGTGTGAACCACTGTTCTAAATAAACTATGAATAATGAATAAAATTAAAATAAGGCTGATGGGCTGTATCTGCGCCAGAGAAGATATCATTAAAAAAATAAAATGTAGCCTACATATAGGCTAACTAAACCTCAAACAATATGTTTATCGACATATTTATAGCTACACATTTTGGCCTATTTTAAAAGTTAATTATTTTAGGCTAAATTTTAAAGTTGCTCAAGAGTACATGAAATTACGTGTGATTCATTCTAATCTTTTTCTAGAAGAAACCTGAACTTCCTTTTATAATGCTTAAAAAAAGAAGACTTTTATGTCAGTATTGCCATTAATGGTGGGGTACCTAACTTTTTAAGATGCAGAATAGTTAAACTACATTGTAAATGCAGTGCTTCCTGAAAGAAAAAAAACATACCGTTTTGCTCTAGCTAAATTAAATTGTGGCATATTTTATTTGTCATAGACAGTCAAAATCTTGCCTGACCAGCCAGTCCCTACACGCTTTGACAGACACTGTGCAAAGACGTAAGGGTCTGGGAGCAGAGCGCCGGGGATCAATTTCGAGGACGGGCTTTCCGAGCGCGGAATCAACCAATCACAGAAAACCCGGAAATTCCCCCGATGCAGCGACGCGCTAAACAGGTTGTTATAGTAGCCTAAATATGTAGCGCAAGGATTTTTTCAATGGAGCATTGATCTAGCCTATATGAAGGCCCTGAACGCGGTTTGCTGCGACGGTTTGATTGATACGTCCCTAATTGTTTAAAACCGAAGCTATAGCCGAAAACAATGATCTATCAGCTACGTCCGCCGTCTTGGTTATTTTGAAACGGTTAGAAAAAAGTTTTGAAATTGCGGAGGGGAGGGGGAGGAGGGGGCGTTTGTGATTGGATCGTCCTAACTTTGGACGACGAAATCGTTGGCTATCTCTTCAGTTTCAGACCTGTTGTATTATTGTCAATTCAGGCTTTGTGTACCTTGATGCTTACCGTAGTGTGACACTGATGCATGATGGGATTGATAGCTAACGGCATTCTAAACATGCTATGAAAGTGATGGTCGCAGCTAAATAAAGCTGATCAAGAACTCTCAAATAATGCTTCTTATTTAACACAAAACAGAACATTACATGGTGTCAGAGACTCATCGGACCATACGCTTCTAAAAAGAGTAAGAGATGGATCCGTCGGGAGTACCTACACCGCAGATGGATTGGGATTCTGCGAACCTTCCCGACGCATGGCGGAGATTCGTACAGCACGTACAGCTAATGTTTTCGGGGCCGCTGAAGGGCAAAGAAGAGCCAACCCTGTGCAGCTATCTACTTTTGTGGGTAGGAGAAAGAGGCAGGGATATTTATAATACGTGGACCCTGACCGCAGATGAAGCTAAGAAGCTAAGCACGTATTATGAACGTTTTGAACAATATCTCATGCCCAAAACAAATACAATCTTCGCAAGATACAAGTTTAATGAGAAGCTACAAGGCGAGGGAGAATCTTTTGAACATTTCGTCACCGAGTTAAAGCTACTAGTCAAACAATGCGGCTATGCTAACAGTGACGAGATGGTGCGCGACAGGATCGTATTCGCCACAAACTCGCCGCAAGTGAGAGAGAAACTGCTAAGTCAAGGCTCAGATCTGACGCTAGAAAAGGCTATTGACATCGCACGTTCATATGAGATTGCACAAGACCAACTAAAGACAATGGTAACCCCACGTCCAAGTTCCCAGGCACCGATGGCAGCACACGCCATTTTCTCAAAGCGGAGGCATACGCAGCACAAAGGCGCAAAAGCTAGCAGCAGTAACAATCCACAGAAAGCATGCGGGAGATGTGCGCTGCAGCACGGCGACCGAGATGTGTGTCCCGCCAAAGGACGTAGGTGTAAAAAGTGTCAAAAAATGAACCATTTTGCAAAAGTTTGTCGAGCAAGTCAAAATAAATCAAACCCTGTGTACACCCTGGAACAGGATAATTCCAGTGGCACTGAGGAACTGTTTATAGACTCTATCACAAAAACAAATGAAGGTGAAAGTAACGAGCAGGCATATGCAGATGTTCAAGTAGGAGCACAGTCTCACAGCATCAGATTCAAACTGGACACTGGAGCTACCGCTAACGTCATCCCTGTTCGACTCTTTAACAGACTTTTCAAACATGTCAAACTAACTCCAGCTACCCGCTCCCTGTCAGGTTACGGAGGAGAAAAGCTAGACATTAAGGGCACATGTGAACTAAAGTGTAGCAGAAAAGGCAGTCACCACTCATTCACATTTGACATTGTACAGACAGCAGCACCTCCAATACTGGGACTGAGAGCATGTCTTGACCTTAACCTAGTCAAGTTAGTCATGTCAATAGAGTCCACAGACATCACAGAGGAGTACGCTGACGTATTTAAAGGGATAGGAAATTCCCTGGTGAGTGCAGCCTACACATAGACCCCACAGCAGTGCCAGTCGTGTATCCCCCACGTAGGATACCATTCATGCTCAAAGATCGTCTAAAAGAGGAGCTGGACGACATGGAAAGAAATGGCATCATCACTAAGGTAAACGAACCCACAGAATGGGTAAATGGACTTGTCGTCGCAGAAAAACGAAACACTGGGAGACTGAGAGTTTGCCTTGACCCGCGCGACTTAAACAAAGCGATTAAAAGGCCATACTACCTCTTCCCACATTGGACGACATCACACCAAAGCTAGCCGGAGCACAATACTTCAGTGTATTGGACGCACGCTCTGGATACTGGAACATTCAACTAACACACGAGTCGTCACTACTCACCACGTTCAACACCATATTTGGCAGATATCGTTTTCTCCGTTTACCTTTTGGTATCATATCTGCTCAAGACATTTTCCAAAGAAAAATAGATGAAACGTACAGTGGTCTGAACGGTGTAGTGGCTATTGTTGATGACATTTTGGTATTTGGTAGGACCAAAGAGGAGCACGACGCCAACCTTCGAGCCATGCTGGAGCGGACAAGGGAACGAGGCGTAAGGCTCAATCCAGAGAAAAGTGTCATATGTGCAACTGAGGTGAGCTACTTTGGACACAGACTCACACGTGATGGCATCCAACCCGATCCAAAGAAAGTGCAAGCAATCAAAGACATGGCACCACCTGAAAACAAAAACGAACTTGAGACTATCCTAGGCATGGCAAACTACTTGTCCAGGTTTGCACCAGGCCTGTCAGAAGTAAATGCACCACTGCGGCAGCTACTCAAGCAAGAAACAGAGTTTGTTTGGGACCACAACCAAGACAAGGCTTTCCGACAAATGAAAGACCTCATCACCAGAGAACCGGGTCCAGTATTGTGCTATTATGACACAACAAAAGAAGTGCGCCTGCAGGTAGATGCATCAAAACATGGTTTAGGAGCAGTGTTAATGCAGGAGGGCCGACCGATAGCATATGCCTCCAAGTCACTCACACCAACAGAGGTAAATTATGCACAAATAGAAAAGGAACTTTTCGCAGTACTGTTTGGGTGCAAGCGATTCCACACTTACATTACGGCAGACAAGTCGTTGTAGAGTCTGACCATAAACCCCTCGAGTCAATCTTAAAGAAGCCCATCTCCTGTGCACCTGCTCGCCTCCAACGCATGCTACTGCAACTACAAAGATACGACATACAAATCGTACACCGCCCTGGCAAAGACATACCCGTAGCTGACACGTTGTCCCGCAAACCTCTACATGACTATGACAGCACACTAAGTGAAGGCATGGATGAACAGGTCCACTCAGTAATAAAAAGTCTGCCAGTCAGTGATAAAAAGCTCTCGGACATTCAAGCAGCCACACACAGTGACCAACAACTCACAGCGCTCAAGCACATTGTACAAGTAGGCTGGCCTGATGACAGACACAAATGTCCACAAAATCTACTTGACTTCTGGAACTTCAGAGATGAAATTGCATACTACGATGGCATACTTTTCAAAAGTGACAAGATCATTGTGCCCTCTGCCCTGAGGAAAACTATGTTGGAAAAAATCCACACAGGACATATGGGGATAGAGAGGAGCAAACAGAGAGCCAGAGACGCCCTCTTCTGGCCGGGCATGGGAAAAGACATTGCTTCCACTGTTGAAAACTGCCACATATGCCAGGAAAGGCGTGTATCAAACACCAAAGAACCTCTTATGTCTCACCAAATCCCAGATCGCCCCTGGCAGATTGTCGCTTCTGATCTTTTCACATGGAAAGGAGAAGAGTATATGGTTGTTGTCGACTACTACAGCCGCTACTTTGAACTTGATAAACTAACTTCCACAACGTCAGGCTCAGTCATCAAGAAAATGAAAGCTGTGTTTGCCCGACACGGTGTTCCTGAAAAGCTTGTCTCCGACAATGGCCCGCAATACAGCTCACAGGAGTTTAAAGCTTTTGCTGCTTCATGGGACTTTGAGCATGTAACATCTAGCCCTCATTACCCACAGAGTAATGGACTCGCAGAAAGAACAGTCAGAACTGCAAAATCTATACTGGACAAAGCTCATGCCCAGAAAACCGACCCGTACCTGTCCATTTTGGAGCATCGCAACACACCTGTCGATGGTTTAAAGTCACCTTCACAACTTCTCATGAGTCGACGTTTACGCTCTGTACTCCCCAGTCACCAGTCAACATCTAAAACCTCGTGTTACAGGCTGGAGAGCAGTACAGAAAACAAGAGAAAAGAAACAAGCTCTACAAAAACTGTACTACGACCGCAGCGCTAGACCACTAACTACACTACAACAAGGAGATCACGTCCGGTACCAACAGGACACTGGTCTGTGGAAACCTGCAGTCATCATTAAACCTGCTGAGACTGAACGTTCATACATCATCCACACTGGTGAAGGGAAAATGTTACGCCGCAACCGACGACACCTGATGAACAGTAAAGCCCAACCGCCACCAGAACCAGTGTGTGATCCACAAGCAGCTCCACAGCCGTCTGAGCCAGATCCAACTGTTCAATGCACAGATTGCCACGCACTAATGATAACACTATGCCAAAAACTAGATCAGGTCGTATTGTTAAACCTAGAAGTATTCTTGACCTGTGAATTACTAGAGATCAGCAATTATTTTCTGTGGCACTGTGTCATGTTCTATTAAGCCATAGTTCATAATGGTTGTTTGTTTTATTTTGAAAAATATATATGTGCACTTTAGACCAGTGAATGTAGCATTTGGTAAACATCTGAGTCATGTAGCACAATGTTCAGTTTGGTATTGTTTATACAACTGTTGACTGAAATTTTACATTTGCAACTTAAGCTTGCCTTTATTTAAAAAAAAAAAAAGGGAGATGTTGTATTATTGTCAATTCAGGCTTTGTGTACCTTGATGCTTACCGTAGTGTGACACTGATGCATGATGGGATTGATAGCTAACGGCATTCTAAACATGCTATGAAAGTGATGGTCGCAGCTAAATAAAGCTGATCAAGAACTCTCAAATAATGCTTCTTATTTAACACAAAACAGAACATTACAAGACCCTTCTGCATTCAAACAGAATGTAGGAGGGGCTGACTGGTCAGGCAAGTCAAAATCAGCACTCTGATTGAAAGTGCTTGGTTGGTCTTTTAAAGTTTCACTTTGCTGTTTGTAAAAAGATGTTTTTACACCATAATTGCACCCAATAATGAATGCTTGTGGATATTTACTGTGCACTGAAGCATTTGCAAGTGCATGGTTGTAGTTGGACATATTTAAATACATATGTCCTGTTTTGTAGCGTGAAAATCAGGTACCTCAGCTTCTAACAGTTAAAAGTTTGTTTGTTGAGCCATAGATAAAGTGCTTGCCTAGGGCCTCTAAACACCTAGAGCCAGCCCCGCTTGTTCTCTCTGTGATGAAGCCGATTGCGAATCCCCAGAGGAGTTTAGAGTTTCTGTCGCACAGAGGTGCTGGACGCAACTCAAAAGTTTGACTCAGCAACTCCCTCATCATTTTTATTCCATTATCTCTTCCAACTTCCAAAAATACAACAGAAAAACACTACAGTGGTAGAGTGGTTAACCTGTGTGTGTCCTTTCCCTCAGTAAGCAAGTTTTCCATTCTGTTGATGATAGATTTGTCTTCTCGGTGTTTTAGTTGAACCCTTGAGACCCGTCACTTTTATAAAGAGTAGCTTGGAAAGTGCTCCCAAGAGTCCAAACTCCAGACTGTTAAGTTCTGGTTGAGTTTGACCCCATAAGGTTAAGAAAATGTCCAATCCTAAAGTGTAAAGAGGAGTTTCTTAAATGAACAATTGTAAGATTAAAAAAAAAAAAAAAAAGATTGCTCTTAAACTTGAAAATAATGTTGCTTGCTTTTTAAATGTAGATCAAAGACACTGACCTTTCCTCCTACAATCCGATGCGCCTTGTTCGTGCCTTTTAAAGCTTGTAGTGTTAAGGTCGTGGGTCAAACGCAGCTCGGTGTAAAACTGAATATTTTATAACCCATCTGTGTTTCTGAACAGGACAGATGACCAGCGATTATCTGCATTCATAATTCACCAGCTCACCCCAGACTCTCACTCTCTCACCTCAAACATTCATTGTATCACCATAAAGATTCTGACGTGAGCATTAAGATGGTCAGAGGCTGCAGTGTGGTTGTAAAGAGAGAGTCACTCATAACTTACCGCTTTTTTTTTTCTTGTTTTACAGTGAAATAACAAACAACACAAGTTCCATTTCTGTAACGTGTGAGGACATTTTGTGTGGAGTTTGCATGTTCCTTCTGTGCCTAGGTAAGCTCTTTGCTGTTCATGAGAAATCTGTGAGATCTGGACCTGGAGATTCAACTGTTTAATTGGGACATTTTTAGAGGGGACATTATTGTAGTAGCCTATAAATATGCAAATATCAAAAACACATTACTTAGTTCAGGAACAACTTATAAGACTTATATTTGCATATGTGTGTTTTTTTTTTAGCTTTCTGGGGGTGTCAAACTGGCAGCTCGACCCCAGGATGATTTCTGATTATTATTGTTAGTGGCCCGCTGATAAAAGCTTGTGACAATTTGAACTACAGGTCCCAGAATACATTGCAGCGCTGACGAGAGGAGCCACATTGGCCAGGATGGATGATAAGCCTATAGAAATAAAAAGGTTTACATTGTGAGATGTCACTTTGAAATATCTGAAATGCACTGGAATGCACCGAATTTTGGACTGGCAATCTGTACAATACAATACAAAATAATGTAATGTTTTACAGTATAAAGATGGGCAGGGCATAGTTAGGCAAAATGTGTCCCTCGACCAACTGTGACTCCGATCAATTCGGCCCCAGCTCCATTTGAGTTTGACACACCTCAACTATAATGTTGTACTAATGATATCGAGCATTGGCATTCGTATTTAAAAAAATCCCCCCAAATTCTTGTTGTGAGACCATGCCACACAGAATGTGTATTGCAATACAATAAGTACATCTGCAGTTGAATAATGCAAGATGGAGAGAAGCATGATGTTGTAAAGTCAAACTTACTTTAAGGTTTCAAGTATTTTTTAGATTTAGATTTAAGTACATATTGTTTTATTATCCATGTGCAAGTAAAATTAGTTTTGTCTCATACTACATATGCAAAAGTTCCGTATCCAAGTGATGGTGGTCATTGTTGAGCTCCATTGTGGAATTATCCTGAAAAAGCAATAACATCTCTAAGGAGACAAGCAGGTGGCAAACCCTCTAACACAAAAACTACCCAGGCCACTGTTATGTGAAAAAAGTTTGCATTTTGTAGCAAAGGTTAATGTAACCCCTCATGATAGAAATTATCTATTTTGCACTTTTAGTATAGAAAAGTATTTAACGGTATTTTTAGATGAAAATAGCAGTGTCAAAAGTGGTCCGAAATATTCTTGTTTGTCACAAGAACAATGCTGTTCAAAAAGTGCTTGCGTGACAGGCCTCACAGCACCAACAGAGAGAGAGAAAGGTCTTGTGTAAGGTCAGTGAAACACAGAGACCTGGGGAGAACAGCAGCTTTTTCATAAGGTGAGAATATACAGTTTGACAAAAAATAAGTTTGTTTAGTTAATGTTGAATTATTTTAAGTGTTTTTTATTTATTTATACCCAATTTAGTTTATTTCAATGTATTGTTTAGTGTTGGTTTAGGACCAGGTTGAGTGTTTGTTTTATCTCAGTCGTGATCCTCTGAAGCTGGAGCTGAATTATTAATGCGTTGAGTCTGTGTCGATCGATTTTCCACAAAAAGCTTTGACCTCAGTCTCCTCTCAGTCCCACCACGACAGAAACTAAACCAGAACCAAATCAGGACTTAACTAGGTCCAAACCCCAGAACTGAACCAGGACTGTGAAGACATGGCTTTTTAATCTGCTATAAACAATGGCACATAAGATTTAAATAAAGATTACATAACATCTAAGCATCAATGCATAATCAGGGCTAACCAGGTGTAATCCAGGTCTAAACCAGGGCTAACGTGGGATTGTGGGAAATTGAGTTCTCTATGCTTAGTCAATTATCTCCAACACAAAAGCATTATCACATCACATTATGGGAAACATGAGACGGGCGAGTGTGCATGATTGTGTGTGTGTGCGTGCATGGGACTGGACTGTGCATGTGTGGTATTTTTAGCAGCTGGGCTCGGAGCAGAACTGAGTGGACATTAGACAGGGAAGTCCCAGCCGCTGCAGAGGGACGTCCACAATATTAATATCTCTCATACTTACGGGCAGGACCAATAATAATGCTGTAAACAAACGCTGCACTGCCCCAGAGTAGCTAGCATATGTTTAATATGTGTTACTATCTCGCGTTTGGACATAGCCTTTACTGCCATTTGAACCTATCAAGAACAATTAAATACCACAGTCTTTTATTTCAGCAACACGTCTGTGCTGTTTAAATGGTGATAACTACTCAATGAACGTGCTGGTCGTTGGGTTTTTATTTATCCCCAACACATTGAGGCTCATGTTCCTTTATGATGTCATCTGATAATGCTTCTGCGTTGAAACAAACTGCATGGACACTACAGCTGACAGCGTTTATCAGACTCCACCAGGGCTTTCTGGTGTCCAGATAGAGAGTGCTGGTTTAGATCTGGTTTAGTACTTGGTTAGGTATGGGTTTATGAGTAAGATTTTTCCTCTTTTGTTTTTAAGCTTAACCTTTATGTACCTGATGTGAGCGAACAGCCTTATCCGTGTAGCCAGGCCCTTCTCTATAATAGAATGAGCATCTTTTAGAAAGGTCCTACACAATTTGGAAATTAAACCGAGGGTCCTTTTGTTGAGAGGTGAGAGAAGCACCGCTGTGCCAACAGTTCTTGTGGTTGGGTGCTGAATGATTGAAGAGAACAGTTACCTGTGGTTAGAGGTTTAACTTTCTCTCTTTGACCACATTCAGCTGCATCACTGTGGACTTCATCTCCACAGTGGAGGTTCTTTTCTAAAGGGGCAACTATTTTGTGGCCATTTGTATGAACTGTGAATAAATCTGTCTTTTATAGAGGGATTTTGTCTACGTCACTTTCCGCCCTATACACATGCGTTATGCAGAGAGACCCGCTCTCCGTTTGCTTAACTAGGGAAACTTCTTTGAATTAAACAATGAAACGGGACGACAACTTGCCGTTTTAATCAGGTATGACCAGGTCTGACAGAGGTCTGTCTCCTGAAGCTTAAGACAGTGTTTTTCTCTCCATTTTTTCACTCACCTGAAGGTAAATTTTAAGGGTTGTATCGAAATTCATTCACAAATGCAGCATAACTTTTGTTTTCGCACAGTGATAAACTCTTGTAGTTAGCGGCGGGATGCGAGCGCATCGCTCGTGCTGATAAACAAAAAATTCCTCTATAGCGTTCAATGTTTGCAGTAGAGGCGTTTTGCCAAAAATGGTTTGGGTTTGTTTGATCCTGTGGTTAGAACAACTATGAAAGAGGTTCTCAGGATGAGGGGTTAGAATAGACCTTAGAGCGCGTGGTCAGATTGTTCCTCAGAGTAAAAAGTTGGAGTAGGTATAAATGTGTCAATTTAGTGATCCACAGTGGTCCTAGAGTGGTCCTCAGTGTGAAGGGTTAGAGTTGTCCTCAGAGGGAAGGGTTAGAGTGGTCCTCAGTGTGAAGAGCTAGAGTGGTCCTCAGGGGGAAGGGTTAGACTGGTCCTCAGGGGGAAGGATTAGACTGGTCCTCAGGGGGAAGGATTAGAATGGTCCTGAGGTGGAACGGTTAGAATAGTCCTCAAGGGGAAGAGTTGGAATGGTCTTCCGGTTGAGAGGACAGTGGTCCTCTGAGAACAGGGTTAGAGTGGTCTTCTTCAGGGTTAAAGGGGTCAGCAGGGTACAGGCTTGAGTGGTCCTCTGAGTACAGGGTTCGAGTCAGTGGTTAAAGGGGTCCTCAGGGTAGAGGTGTACAGGGGTCTTCAGGGTGTCTTTATAGTGTAGGGATAGAGGATGTTTTGGTGCAGAGTGGGGAGGGAGGAGGACACAGCAGTGAGAGAGAGTGAGACCAGAGGAAGTACAGCTCTGGCCCAGCCTATATTATTTAAGACTGATTAAATATTTACTCTGCACTCACACACAAACACTGACTCGGCTGAAGCTGCCGCACAGAGCAACGACCCGGCCAAAAAACAACCATGAGAGTAGAGAGGGTCAGATGAATCCAGCTTCAATTAAATGTTTTTTAAAATGATATAAAAAAAATAAATAAATAAATAAACAAGAAAAGCTGGCAGTAGTCTCTTTTGTTTCTTCTGAACAAAAGTGAAACCCAGTTCTTGTATGAAGATTATGTAGAAAATGTAAATTATTGAACACAAAATACATTAACTCTAAATCAAATGTCTTTTTTTTTTTACTCTGTGACAATAACTAAGTAGCAGACACTAGACATGAAATGTTGAGTGAGTTGAGGTCAGGGCTGGAGAACAGCTTGTATTGATCTTGACTCCAAAGAATAGGTCCAGGGGCTGATGGGAAACCACATCCACTCTCTCTCAGGGGTGAATCCTCTTTCTTCAAAGTTGCCTCAATGGAGTGGAGCCGGATCATTTTAGTCGGAATTCTAATCAATATTGAAAAAGCCGACCAAAAGGGCAACATAAAGTGGACAAGCAGTGAACAGCAATGATGTCACTTTCAGCCCCTCCTTTTTCTGCAGGAATCTCCTTCAGTTCAGGCATTCAGACGGTGTGCAGAGGTGAGCTGAGGTGAACCTGTCTCTTCAAATCAATTCAACGTATTGAGTCCACACTAACATCCTTCGCTCTTTTCAGTGAGTCACATTAAAGTTACAGCATATTACGTCACACAATTTATAGTTTATATTCAAAAAGTATATACAAAATATAATAGGTGCTCTTTAATGAACTTACTTTGAAATTCAAGGCTTTCAGAGTTACCTGGGCTGTGTCCAGTTACTTCTTTTAAACTTGCTTGTCTCATATGCAGAACTGTCACCATGGTAACAGTCAAGTCTGATTGGTTTACAGATACACCGGTAGATACAGGTGTGCGCTGACAGGTGAACAATAGAATAACATGGAACAGGAGGTGCACCTGAACGCCTCGTGACACGAAGGGGAAACACGGCAAAAACAAAGTGATTGAAGTCAGATGGGAGAATTCAACTGTGTTCAAGTATCAAGTTCAGACTTAAGTTAATTGCAATGTTATGGACAGAAGAAAATTAAATTTTGAATGTGTGCATCGTATCGTCAAAAGTTTCAATATTGTCACAATATTACAACAATGAATGTAAATAATTAAAAAAACAAATACGTTTCAAAAAACATATAGGAATTTAACCTTGATATTTTAGTGTAGACAACATCAAGAAACAACAGTTTCAAGCATCTATAATTTGTTTGTAAAAATTCACATAAGGCATAGGCTTACATAGGCCTGTCCAGACAGCCTTAATGCAAGTGTTTATAGAATTATGCTTGCTGTGCCATGATATCGCAAACAAAAAATTCATATCATAAATACTATGAGATTTGCACATTTTTGTCTCAAGTGTATACACACCATAAGTGAAGTTACTGTCAATGCAGAAACAGGGACATTAGAAGAATGCTTTGTCTCACACAAGAATGTAGGATACAGCAGGTATTGATGATCTGGTATTGTTAATGTCAATATTGTAAAGGAAAATCCATAAATGTTGAATGTGATCGTTCATATTATTAACAAGGTCCAGTGTCTCCTTCTGTTTATCCAGTTCCAATAATTCCCATACCTTCAGTTAATATGGCAAGAATAGAAACATTTGTTAATGTTTTAGATTCTTGAAAATATAGCAGCTAAAGTAAATGAGATAGTAGTAGCCTGTGGTGTGGTTGGGTTGCACATATGTGGTTCTTACTATCTCTGAGTTGTGGGTTTGCCTCCTGGGCCTCGGTCGTTTGCCGAAAGTCTCTTTTCCAAAAGCCTCTAACCTTTTTCCCCAGATAGATACTTTTACTAAATAAACATTGCACCAAGCAGTTGTAAGAAATTGAGATGAGTTAGGTTAGAGGAAGACTCACCCGCCATCACTCAAGCTGAAGTCACTGTAGGTTTTTGAGAAGTTCTTCAAATGTAAGGCTCCAGGGGTGGATGAGATCTGTCCTGAGTATCTCAAGTCTTTGGATGTTGCAGAACTGTCTTGCCTGACACGTCTCTGTAACATCGTGGGCCGAACTGAGACAGTACCTCTGAATTGGCAGATTGAGGTGGTGCTCCTTTGTTTAAGAACTATAGAGGACTATAGAGGGATCATACTCCTCAGACTTCTCGTTAAGGTTTACTCCAGAGTACTAGACAGGAGAACCCAACTGAGAGTCGAACCTCAGACCTTTTCCCAGTGCATGTTGGACTCCTTTGTAACCAGATGCAGTCAATGGATGTAGGGTGTCCCTTTGGGGACCACAGCATCTAATCTCTGGTGTTTGCAGATGATGTTGTCTTGATGGCTTCATCAAACCATAAGTGTTGGAGCACAAGCAAAAGATAAATGTTTTGAAGTTTCAAACCAGGACCTGTAACATGTGCGGGACACTTTGCAGCAGAGTGTGAAGTGGCTGGGATGAAAATCAGCTCCTCCAAATCCAAGGCCATGTTTTTCGACCGGAGAAAGTTGCCTTGCCTTCTCAGGTGGTGGAGAGTCCTTGCCCCACTAGGAAGAGTTGAGGTATCTCGGGGTCTTGTTCATGAGTGAGGGAAGGATGGGAATGCGTGAGAATGACAGATGAATCGGACAATTGTGGTGAAGAAGGAGCTGAGTGAAAAAGCAAAACTGTCAATTTACTGCAATCTGTGTTCCATCCCTCACCTATGGTCATGAGCTTTGAGTTATGACAAGATCATGAACACAAGTGGTCGAAATGAATTTTCTCCAGAGTGGCTGGGCGCTCTCATAGAGATGAGAATGAGGATCTCAGTCACACAGAAACTCAGAGTAGAACCGCTGCTCCTCCATGTCAAAAGGAGCCAGCTGAGGTGGCTCAGGCATCCGTCTATTTGGCCAAGGAGTGCCTCGGAATCCTCCTAAGCTGGAGGAGGTTTGTGTGGAAAGGGAAGTATGGGCCTTCCTGCTCAGACAGCCGCCTCTGCAGCCTGACTGAGGATTAAGTGAAAGTAAAAGGATAGATGGATGGAAGGATAGCTTAGAGTTAGAGGTCTACAGCCAGCCTTAAATGGGGTACAGTGAGTTGTCTATAAAACAATAATTATGGCTGCACAATTTGGTAAAAATATCTAATTGTGAGTTGAGTGATAAGTATTGTGACCGCAATTAGATTTGGAATGATTTCTCTTCCAAATAAATTCTTATGATATTTGTGCACAAACTCTTGATATGTAAGTAGAACTCAGTTTGTTGTGCTGCTGATATTCTTCTTGGACAAACAAATAAAATAAAGTGTTATTTGTACAAATCTAAATGTTTGTACAGAACAAAAATATGGTATAAAAAAATATGGTCTGCGACTACTACAAAATGATACAAAACCCTGCTAGACTTCATTTGTACTGGTCTTTAGTGACTCAGACTTTAACCTGTCTCCAAACAAGCCTAAAGCTGGAGTTCAGAGCAAATGTATTAGTGATGAGGCTTTCACAGACACAGCTTAGGTTTCCATCCAGACAGGTGCGACACAGGTGAGGGTCAGGTGATGTGAGCGGGACAGGTGAGACACAGGTGAGAAGAGCAGATCCTCCTCACGTGGGTTTGGTTTTGAGCACACGAGCAGAACGACTGAGGGAAAGAGAAGAGTTTCCATGCACAGATTCTGAATGAAGGGATAGGTGTAGGGTGTATCATGGTGTAATGTGATCCTGCTTATGCTATAGAGGAATCTGTCTGTGGTGTTTGAACCTGTGCAGAGCAGTGAATCCGACCGGAGACATTATCCTGATCAGGAGCAGTGAGCTGGAAATGAGACTGATGAATGTTGTGGGTGAAATCCTGCCACGATAATGTTGCAAAATATTTAGTTATCTATTTATTATTTAGTAACTATTTATTTATTTGTTTTCTATCCCTTTGAAACCCTTAACAGATCCTCCAAACTACAGATCTTTTGAATTTTTTACCTGGAGCAACTTTCTGAAATATTTTAACAAGCTTCTTTTGTTCAGTAAATAATTTCAGATCCAAATGTAAAAAAAAAAAAAAAACACAGCTCTTGTTCAAACTGAAGAATGCTGATATTAGATCCATCTCTGGATTTCTAACCGTGCACACCGTTTTCACAAAAATAGTGTATTATGTAAGATCTCGTGACAGCCAGAGTCCGTTGTGTGGTTTTAAATAAGCGTCAGAAATTAGCCCTGATGAATAATAAATGAGTGTATAGAAGGTACAGTATATACAAGGCCATTAAATATTAAGCCTGCTGCCTCCCTGACCTGTAAACTTGAGTCGAGTGAGGTGAAGAGATCGGAGCTGCGACGGCTAAACTTCATCAAGACTCACCCAGCTGCTATGGGCTTGAGGTGGGAACATGTTGGCCCTGTTACAGCATACAGTATAGTAGCAGCTGTATTCATGTTAGAGATTTTGATGGTGTCATATATAAGTCATTGGTTGTTTTTGAAAGAAATAAAAGTGATGGTAAACATTCTCACTAGTAATTTGGAACTGTGTCCACCAACTTTCATCTAACAACAATTGGGATTAAATTATAAAACCAATTCCTGAAGCCGTTTAGACTATTGTTTTTCAAGATAAACAGATCAACAGATTTGTACTCTGACTCTTAAATAGCAAATTTTCTTTTGGAATTAAGACTTGTGCAGCTGAGTTTTAAAGGAAGGAGTTCTAGAATGTTGCCTTGTCATATGAATGCAACCAATGGGCAAAGGTAGGTGGCACAAAAGCTCTTTTATAGTAGGTTTCTGCTGTTCTAACTTCGTGTGGGGCTTTCTTTGGTGTTTACATCTTGTCTGCATGATTTTCCACTGGTTTCTGAAAATTGTCTTGAAACATGAAGAATAATAATCCAACTGATCTGGAGTGTTCAACACAGACAGCCAAGTGTCATGCTTCAGGCTTTTAACATGACATCATAACACCATTAAAAGTTTATTTAGCCTAATATTTGAGTTTAACATAAAGTTTATCCCAGTGTTGACACAATCTCACACCACAGAGGGAGGTTGTGAGGTCTACTTCCTGGAGATCCTCAGAGGGACCGGACTAACACAGGTTTAACGAGCTGGACCTGATTAAAGCAGGGTTAATGGGAGAAACGACGCAGAGCAAAAGATTAATTAAAGTTGGAAAGATTAAGAACACAAAAGAATCATCACTCGAAGTGAGGCAGTGGCTTTAAATGGAAATTGAATTACGTTTAAAACATTTGACAAAATAAAGCATAGTTTACTTGATATCAAAAAGGACAAGTAAATAACATAAAGTGTCTACATTTGTCTTATATTGCACTGTTGCCAAGGTGACAGCCACGTTAGATCTAACTGTTAACGTTCTAGATATGATGGTGACAAAAGCTAAATAGTGACTGTTCCAATTAAAAACATTGTGCATAAATGTTTAGTCTGGTGTTTTTTATTAGTTACTAGACCCATTAACCTTTTGTATTGTATAAAAACTATATATTGAACAGACAGTATTTTAGGCTTCTCTGTATGAAATATAATTGTCCTGTAGAATGTTGTATTGTCAAGTGAACAGAAACTTATGATTTACCCTTGTCACAGACAGAAATACACAGACAACATAAAGGTTGTGACAGATTTAATTTCAGTTACAATAATTAGCGTCATCATCATGTTCATAAATAATAATCAGTTGATTCTTCACACAGATACAGTCATGTGACCCGTCATGTGACAGCGTTATATACAAATCAAATGAAACACTTAAAAAACCGAGACAAACAGCAGGAAGAGCCGCCTGCAGCAATAAGAACAAGCCCAGTCCATAAGGTTTTGTACAGTCTGTCACAAAGAACCTGCTACAATTTCATAAGGCTTTAAATAAGACTGAATAGAATGGAACAAACCAAACCTGATCAACACTACTTCTACTATTATCTTTGGATATATTGTGGTTAAACTAGAGCTGGGCAATATGCAACTACAATTTTCTTTTATCTAAATTATAATATAATTTGGTCATGATTCCTATACAATATGCATTTTTCTTTTGTGTTTTAGACACAGATTTCTTCCTGAAATAGCTTAAGAAAGGTGCAGTCAACAAAATCTTGGTCAATTAAAGACATGTCCAATCAGCTTATTACTCCAAAAAAGGGGGCGTGGCAGATGTTAAATCTTAATGTTTTTGATTTGACAATTTATCTGACCCAAACAATGTTTGAAAAATTAAAAATGCAATAGAGTTCATGCTAAAGCAATAACTTGTACAGAAAATTGGTTAGACTTGTGGCCAGATCTGCAGCTAACTCACTTTGTTTTGTTTGTGTTCAATTGATCATCATTTTGTTCAACAAAAATGGCATCAAACAATTAATAAACTACAACACTACTCAATCCCAATCAAATTACCATGTTTGCAGTATTGAGTGCACCTGAATGAAAGTTTCACATAGATTTGAAAAAAAAAAGTAAATATAGGTCTCTCTTGTCTGTCTGATTTAGCCGCACCACTGTACAAGCGCAGAGTTCAAACCGTGAGACAGAAGTAGAGGCTTGTAGTGCGGAAATTACAGTATAGGGATGTTCGCTGTTTGTCACATAGTTATGACGGACAGTTTTGGTTAGCCAAACCAAAAGATAAAAGATAGTATCTTGCTGTGTGAGTTGGTGTGCTGACAGGTTTGACAAGAGCAATCCAAAGAGCTTCTGCCGTGCTCCTAAAAAGCCTACATCAAGAGGGAAGCCTTGAATTTAGACAATTAGGCCCCGATGGAATAAAAAAATGGGAACTAGTTTTGGTTCTAAGAACCAATCAGTGGCCATGCCCATATTTTGACGTCACATGTTAGCTCGGCGAACATCACTATTTGGAATGGGAAAAAGTCCTCACTAAATCTTCACTTTATTTATTTGCCTGAAACCCATACATTTGATTTAAGGTGAAAATAATAAAATACTTCTTCAGAAATGTACATACGTCACTGTGATTGGCTAAATGCAGCCAATGGGTGAGAAAAATAGATTGTATTTGAACTGAAAGCGGTATAAAATACAGGACTAGTTAATCAAAATATGTCGATTTCTCCAACCAATGTGTCACAGGAATGAGCTCATGGTTTGATTTTTTTTATAATTGAGCCGCAGTTAGACATGATTTGTTTTGAAATAAGCTTTACAATAGTTTCAAATATAAAAAGCATTTTCACTCAAATCCAGGATGTGGTCGGTGTGTCTTTACTATTGCAATTTCTTTGTTGGTTCTTGTTGACAAAGCCTGGTTTGTTCCACAGATTCATTTATAAACTTCTTTGCTGCAGTGAAACCGTTGATGAAGCAGTTTAAGACAAAAAGCAGTAGCAGCAGCAGAAAAATACAGACTTTTACCAGAACATTTTACAAACAAAAATACTGTAAATCAGTTCACATCAAATCAGAGGGAAAGTGTTAGACTTGATATTCATAAAATATATATTATAAAACAGTAAAAGTAGAGTGTAATAGAATGAGTCATTACACCCCGATTTCACATTTGAGAAACTTTGTGAAGGCAGGAATGGGTACAACACTTCATTGGTGTAAAAATATAAATAAGATATGTTCCTATTGAGATGGCTTGGACATTTGCAGAAGACTGTTAGTGAAAATATAAAATGCTGAAGCCAGAGCTGCCATGAAAGACGAGGCCTAGAGGAAGACCAAAGAGGAAACTTACAATTGTAGTGGAAAAAAAAGTAGTCAGTTAGCTCGGTTTGTTTGGTGTGAACTGATTTAAACACGATACATTCAAATACAGGCTCCGTTCACACTTGAAATTGTTTATCATAGTGTTTTATAGAGAGCCGATGTCACTATCCGTCATGATGGGAGGTGCACAGTCTGGACTCATTCTCTAAAGGGCAGATTTAGTGTCTGGACTTCACCTGTACATGCATGTCTTTGGACAGAAGGAAGGAGAAAACACAGGGAGAACATGCACACTCCACTCCAAAAAAAATCCAATCCACAACATTCTTTCTGAGGCTAACCACTCTGCCATTGTGCAGTGCAGTAAAATCATGTTAGTGTATAATTTACATATATTAAATTGATATTTTCTTATTTACATCTCTCCATCTGAAAGCGCTGGGATGGTGTGGTGTGGACGGAGCCTGAGTTTAGTCCAGAACAAAAAAAAAATCAAGTTTGTTACAGTTTGTAGAAAAAACAAGGAAGAATCAGCTTCATCCTGAGGTGGAACTAGAGCCGTCTTTACTGACTCGGACCAGCTCCTGGGAGAGAACTTCCAGGTCCTGAAGAAAATAAGAAAAGTGTAAGACCAGACCTCATCCAAATCAAACTTAAACCTGCTAAAAGATGCTTATCATGTTGTTTGGAATTTGGACATTTTCTTTGGTATTTCACATTATTGAACTTGAAGCAGAACTAAGCAACTTCAGTAGTAATTTATTTATCTATTTTTTTGTTATTCCTGGCCGTAAAATATAGTCTGATGCATCAGTCAGTTTCATTTCAGTGAAAAACATCCGTTATTGTTGGGTTCGTTCGCTTCACAATCAATGCTTTTGATCTTGCTCAAACTCAAGAAGTAGAGCGTAAACATATGTGTCAATGATCATTGCTGTTTCTTTGCGGTAAACCTACAACTCAAACGATACAATAGCATATTCCAAGTTAAGATTCGACATGAGGTCAAAGGAGTTGAGATAGTCTGCTATTTCAACTCAGGTTGGTTCTGGCCAACACACTGCTTCTCTCTTGTTCGCCGATTTGTTGGTTGTACCTTTTTCTGGAACTGTCTGCAGTCCTGCGATACCTAACCAAGTAGCTGGAGTGAAATAAAAGTGAACAAAGGTACTAGGAGGTGCCAAATGGCTGGTAAAAATATTAAATTAAAAGAACTAAAAGAGCTAATGTCGGGTCAATGACTGTAAGGCAAAGCTGTAGGCAAGTTTTCCACACGGAAGCAGCAAAGAGAGTCGACAAACGCTTCAGACGAATCGAAAACATTTAACCATCACGGAGACTTACAGTAACATTTCACAGAGTAAAAATTGTATTTATTACAGCATAAAAGAATTTAGAACACCCACTCATCATTGTCAAGTGTTTCCCAAATCAAAAATTGACCTAAAGCTTCATCTCCTGGCTACAGAAAGATTTATATTAGGGGAGCAAGTCAAAACCTAGCGGCTCCAGACCTGCAAATGTAAGATTGCAGAAGTAATAGGGGTGATGATTTACAGAGGATAACTTTTTAAACAGCTTTGATAAACCTTGTGTGAATAAAGCTAAAGTCCAGATTTTTTTGAAAAGGGAACAATGTGTACACAAGCTTAAAAAGGTACATTTGTTTCATATTGTGCTCGTACCTTCTGTAAGTGCATGTTCTTGGTCAGCTGCTCCTCTAACATGTTCTGGAGTTTCTTGTTCATTTCTCTGAGGTTGTCGTCTCCAGGTTTGACCAAATCCCTCAAGACAGCGCCCAGTTTGCCTCTGTCTGTGTGAGGCGCACTGTGAGCCCCTCCAGCACCCGAACCAGACACGTCTAAAAGAAACCGGGAAAAGATACATATAAAAATACAAAACATCAATATGGTGTGGTAAAAAAGGTTGGTCGAGTTTGGTTGAAACTACGATTTCTAAAAATCACTATGCACTGAAAAAAGCCCTACTGAATAAAACTGAAAAATATCATAATCCAGCCCAATACAGTCAACAACCACTTTTACTATTATCCAGGACATGAATGCACAAAAAGTGAGATATACGCCGTGTACACAATGCAGAGAAGACCAGCAGCAAAGCACTGTACAGCACCATTTCAAACGTTAAGCCGAGACAATATGGATCCAAGAGGCTTAGGCAAATTAGAACAGTCAGATGTGAGGTTATAGAAGTCATAAAGGTTTAAATCCGGGTTTTTTTTCTGTGAGGATGTGAGTGAGACAGACAGTATAAAGGAAATATAAGGATTTAACACAGAGCTGGCATGCGAAGCTAAGCGGCAAAGGAGAGGGCCACCGAGAGAAAACCAGCGAGTCGTGAAATTAAGAACAGACCAAGACACATGCAGAGGACACATGGTACAGCAGTGTCATTTTTACACACAAACAGGGTTGTTTTTAAAATGCACTTTTCACAATTCAAGTCACATTCATCACAATCGGTTGCTTTCACGTTAGGGCTGCGATTATAAGGGAAATTTACAGTGATACCCAATTAACCTAAACATGCATGTCTTTGGAGATGGGAGGAAAAACCCACGGTGACACGGGGAGAACATGCAAACTCCACCCAGAGAGATCGTGAGATGTTGATATGGTCCGACCCGGGAGTCGAACCCACAACCTCCTTATTGGGAAGCCAGAGCTCTAACCGCTCTGCTACCGTGCACCCTACGGTATTAATAATTTTTTAATAATTAAATAATAATAATTAAATAATTAACTAATTTACTTGACAAGGGCACTGCAATCACACATAGTTACTTACTGTACACGCAGAGCATGTCGCTGATGTAACATATACAGAGTTTATTCACTTTTCCGCCTCACCCACTTTTCTTGGCAGAGCACTTCCTGTTTAGCTCTGTTAAGGTAGCTAACATGTTTGCGTGTCTGTCTTGGGGGCCGATCTCAAAAAGATATAACAACAGTTAAACTAAACTCACGTTTGATTGTGGCTAATGTAACTTAGGCCAACTGCAGCTTAACAGGAAGTGTGCTGCCAAGAAAAGCAGGCTGGCAGAATAAGGTGAAGAGGTAGTAGAATCAAATTACAAATTTTTACATTAGTGCAGCGTGTAATTATGCAACAGCATTCACCACATTGAAAATGTGTGTAATTATTTTTTAGTTATTTCATAGCCAAATCCAGACAAATGTTATTATTAGGAAAAAACATAATCTATCTTTATGACATGTCACAATCTAGACTAGAGCATGTACACAACCTATTTATTCTGCTTAGACTTGGGCTGTTCACATATATTTCATCATTTTGAAACCAACAGATCCAAAGGATGTAAACGAGGAATCAAATAGAGTGAATCATTCAATATGTGCGTTGAGTTTTGACCGTCACTACACAACCGTCCGTCACTACACAAAACTATACTATGTAGAGCTGGGCAATATATTGAATTTTAGATAATATGATGAATGTTATTTTTAAAATATGCAAACATTTAATATTGAGTATATCGTGCAGTTAAAACATGCTACAAAGAAACTTATTTACAATAAAAATTACATGTATGTTGTTGTATACTTTCTAAAAGACAAAGCAAGTTTATTTGTATCAGAGTTTATAGATAAGTGCTTCACAAAATGAGGATATAGTGTAAGATTGCTGCAGTTTTTGCAATTAATTTGACAAATATTTGCCTGATAATTAAAGACAAGAAAAATAACCATCTAAAACTAGACAACGAGGGAATATGTGCCTTGAATAAGTGGTATTTAACTTTTTTTGAGTAAACTTTTATTGGTTCCGACAAAGATCACCAATGGAACAAGCATACAATATCTTGTTTTACATAAATTAGGAAAAATACACACAACTTGAAATTATGAAGAAAATGCTTCTGAAATAAGAACTACATTTACTTATTCTATTGGCAAATCTTCATTGAAGAAAGTCAAATCACGATAAACACTCAAATAAGTGATATAAAAAGCCATTCATGTTTTTCCACTGTGTTTCATGATGAGTGATGAAGTTTGATTTGGACCGTAATAGCACCTCAATGGCCAATGCGTATTGTACTTTGTGTATCTCCACACAATTAGTTACTTAATAGAATTGATAAATATAATGCCAAATATTGTCTCAATGTAATCTTCAAGCATTTTCTTGAAGTCCTTTGTAGATTTTTGTATTCGGATGATTTTCACGTTACGTTGTTCTGAAGTGTAGACAGGAGCCTGGCGCAGCTCAGAATATTCTGTTTGTCTGATGTTATATTTATCCTTGTGTTTCTGTCCTGTTTTTAATAATAGCTGTGGATTATTGCCTCCCACTCGGCGTCTTCATCGGCTCGGTTTGAAATGAGCCTCTTCTGTCAGAGTCTAATCACAGCGTGGAACAGAGAATCACGCGAAGGAGATCGGCTTTTTTATACGCAGCTCACGTGAGGTACTGTTTTCTAATGGAGGCTAAATATGTTTGTTCTCAGTCCAGCGCAAACTGCCAGAAGTGTGACTGCCAAATTATGATGATAGCCCGTCTGATTATTATCACACACACATTCTGATTTGAACTGGAAATCAAAAGACAGTCTCACCTCGTCGGCTGTCCATGACGTAGGTCTCAATAATCGCACTCTTTTTACAGATGTCTTCAGCCATTGACGAGCAGCTCACCTCCAGATGTTTGACCTGGTTCACCACATTACAACCAAAACATCTCATTATTTGTACTTTAGAAAGTCATAATATTTAGATCATTATCTTCTAAATCAGGCCTACCTTTTCTTCGAGCATCCACTTCTCCTGCTGCACCTCGGCCACCTCTGAAACAGCTCTCCCACCTCGTCATCAGAGAGATCGGCCGGCCGCTGGGACTGAGGGCTGCCACCTCCAGACTGAAACACACACAAGGACCAAGAGAAAATTAAACAATGTCAAATAAACAATGTTCTTTCTGATGCCCTAAATGAAAATGTGTGGCTCGCTATTATAGTGAGTAATCTAATACCATATTAAACATTACAATGGCCACAGCACATTGATTATTTTATTTCTTATTTACTTGCCAAGAGGCTCCAACAACACAAACCAAGATGCATTCCATATCAATATCCATATCCATATTCTATCAAACTTTAATTTTAATTCTATAGTCAACCAAAGTACTACTTGGTCGATATGTCTCATTGACCGATTAATCGACTACAAAGGGGTGTGGCATAAGCTGTCCAATTTATCTTATCATTTATCAGACACTAATAGTTCTTGAAAAGACTAAAATTGATTGGAGTTTATGCAAAAACAATACTGCGTGTAAAAAGCAAAATGAAATAGTCTATGTAAGTGTAAAATAGCTATAATATTCCAACAATTAGCATCGATAGAGTCAACTAATACAAATTTTGATTACTAAGACTCTATTGATGGTTTAATCGACTAAATGACTGAATATCTACAGCCCTAATCAATTCATATTCATTTTAATATTTCAATAGTAACTTTTAAAACATTCTTGAAAACTAGCAAAGGTTGTACTGTAAAAGCTGCACTTTGAGATCAAATTAGACCACTGTGCAGTGTGCACTGTTTGCATCTAATAATATTTTCAGATATTTCAAATCTCTTAAAATAAAAGTAGCAATCTGATTCGCAGTGTGAGCCATGCTAATCCTGCCAATGTCATGTTGGAATCTACCCGTGCCATCAGAGAAGAGGAAATCCACAGCTGATCTCATGCTTTGGAATGGGAACATAATGTTGCTGAACCTAGATTTCACCAAATGTAACAATCCCAAAACCTAAATTCATATATAAATTCCACTTTGTATCCATTTTTCTACATCTTGATTCTTGGGGTTACAACAGGACTCGTCTTGTTCACGTGAAACTAAATAAAGTTTAAACAACAGCTTATTTGACAAAAGCAGCTCAGATCTATTCACAGACCCTCTATCAATAGAACAACAAAAAGACAGTAAATTTAGACTCAGTTCTAAAAATAAACCTCACACGTCCAGATGGTAGGCGCAAGTGTGAGACAGAAACACGTGTCCAAAAACTACAGCACTTTTCATTCCAAACAGAACAAATTGTTTTCATCAAAATTTCTACTAGTTACCACACAGGTTTTTAGGGAATCTAGCTTGCAGGTAATGTAGAGATTAAAGGCACTACATTTTAGTTATTGTTGCACAGCATTGTGGTTTTGATTCAAGTCCATGACCATTTGAATGTCTACTGCCTTTCTCGCTCAATTTCACACTGTGGCTGTCCTCTCTAATAAAGTCTTTTCAAACGTGACGACTGAAACATCCGTAATTGTCGAAGAGGAGTTGTTTGTATGCACTGTACACAATAACAGAGTTTATAGTAAATTCTCAAAATTTTAGCCGTACACACTGGCCTTTAAAACAGCCATATCTTGCTTTGACTGTTCTGCGTCTTTAGGATTAGTCACATTAGAGCAGTAATTGCTCTGTTTTAATACTATACCTTGTTCTGATTGGCTGGCTGCTCCTTCATCATGTCCTTAAAGGAAAAGGATGACACGGAGGAGGAGTCTCCAGCTTGTTGGGTTCGACTGGGAGAGTGGATCTCTGACAGGTTCAGTTCTTCCAGACCTGGACAAATAAACATTAATCATACAGTCTAAATACCAGACTAAACTTTGCATTGTAAAGCCAGTACTAGTTACCAGCTGTCCTGGTTTTGGTGAGGATGTCCTGCAGTCTCTCTTGGAGTTTGTCGGCTCGCTTTCTCTCCAGCTGCAGCTGTCTTTTCAGGTCCTTCAACTACAGACATACATTTGACAGTTAACTGACTACACATTTCAGTGACACTGTTGACAAAGTGAATTTACAACACATGTTTCACTGCTGTGGATGTCTTATGCATACTAAGCCACACAATTTAATACTATTTGTAATATTTATTGTTTCTAAATTAGTATGAGTCATGTTAATTTGATCATTAACTCACCGCAGCACTACCCTTCTTCTCCAGAATCCTTTGTCCATCAACTGTGTCTTTGATTTCCTGAAACAAAAAGTGAAATTTGTATACAGTGTTTTAATCCCAGCTCTTCATATGCACCTGTCAAATATCTGTATGTTTATGTGTATAGAATTCCAACTCTTCAATCCAGTTTAGTCACCTGTTTGAGTTTGTCGATGGTCTGGTTGAGTTCTTCCTTTTGTTTCTCCATCTCCACAAGCTGCTGCTGCACCTGCTCCAGCTCCAAGTGTTTCACCTGAATACACAAGAAAGACAACTGTCAAATGATCTGGAACCCATTTAAAAATAAAAGACATTAAATGGATATGTGACAAGAAACTGAATCTGCTTTGAAGAGGTTATCACTGTTTTAGAATGTCAAATCTTGATTGTGATTGTCTTTGGTCAAAAATAGGGGCAAAATGAGCTGCAGACCATAACCCTAACCCTACACACCTTCATAATAGTATGGTATGGTTAAGGTGTACATTTATTTGTACAGAGACTATGCACAACAATACATTATCCAAGACAAAATCATAAAAATATGATGTTGCCAGGTTGTAGAAACATTAGAATAGTTTAACAATGAAAATTGCCCAATTATACAGCTACAGTGTTTTAGCATTGATTAAAATTGCTTGGTGGCTTCTTGCAACAGAAATGACTTAAAACTTTTTTCTAGTTATCGCCATTCAACAAAAGAACTCACCATTATCTGATTGTGTTGATAATTCAGTATAATTCAATTCAATAAGTGTCTATGACAGGCTGAGCTTCTCATTTCACTAAGACAAAGTTAAAATCATAATAGTTATTCATCAGTTTAGCCATTTTTGGAATAAAAAATTTACTTGTTTCTCATAAATGATGACATCACACTAGGAAGTTGCCTAGCGATCATGTAATAAATTGGCTCAAAAATCCTTTAATGTCACAGGCTTGAGACACACAAATGTACTAGAACAAAGATATTTAGCTAAATTTGTGTTTTCAGGATCATACATTTTTTTTACAAAAGGTATTACTCTACAAAATGAAGTTAAATATAGAATATTCCAGCCTTTTTCCTTCTGCAGTTTATAACTGGTCCTGCACATGGCCTTCTTCTCCTCTGTGTGTCTCTAATCTCTCTGTGTTAAATGATTATTAAATTAGCGCTGGTCTGTATTAATCCTTGAGCTGATTAATTATAGACTGTGGTGTTCCCCTTAGACTCAGATAAGCTCAGGACAGACACGATTGTACCAAAACTCTACATTTGTATTTACGGTAGTGTTGTCACGATACTTCCATTTCAAACATATTTCAATGCAATGAGAACCAAAAATATTTTAATAATTTTATAACAGTTATGTTTTATATATATTTTTATATATATTAGAGTTGTTTTTTGTGCTATACAAATAAAACTAACCTTAACCTTGACCATGGCCCTTGTTCAGTTTAATTAGGCTCGGGACGCATCTGTGGTTACATGAAATAATGCCAACCCGCCATGTTTGTTGTCAGTTTAGCAGAACTTCCATAGGAATCACATTACACAAAACTATTAAAAAAGGTAAACAAGACAGTCTTGGAACAGCCCAATAAACTGCTGGGTCAGTACTGGTAAATTTATCTATCACTCTATAGTGTCAGAATATGATTTAGCCACTTAAAATCTCCATTGGTTTAAATTGGACCAACTGAAATTCTAATAATGTATGATGTCACATTACCGAGCCAAATAGAGTCATCACTACCAAAATATATTTAATATTGACTTAAACCAAGACAACACACAGCAAGGCTAATTTAGTTCTAATTTCAGAATCAATAAGTGTCTGATTTTTTTTTATACTTCTGACAATCTTAATTTAAAGAGTAACTGCATGAGTAGCTGTATTTGATAAAACTGGGTAAGATTAAAGAGAAAGTACTTTACATGCATTTCAGCGTAAAACTGCTGTGCAAAAAAAATAAATAACAAAAATTAAGGGGACTGCAGCTAACCTTTGTAACTTTACTAACATTGGATTCCCGTAAAAAAAAAATCACCATCACACAGCTGTTAAAACAAAATGCTGAATAGAAAATTAAAAAAAAAAATAGAAAAGACAAAACAACACAGATGATTGTAAGGCCTGGTTTTCATACGAGCAGCCTCCCTGTCCCCAGTTTATTAAATGGACACTATCTTGTTCCAGGAGGAAGTGAGTGTGAAAAGTTAATTAAACTCTGGCTCTCATTAATGGCAGGTCACCAGTTTAACGAGGGTCTCTCTCCACTGTCTGCAAACACACTCAAAATGTTTTACACATTGTGGACTCCTAATTGCACCTAAAACCCATGTTTTTAGATCGGATTCACGTTTGACTGATCTAATCCTTGTCTATTGCTATGGAAACTCATGGCCACATGTACTGCAACATTCAAATCCTAAAATAACACCTCAAAGCTAAAAGGAGACATACTTTTTTTCATATAATTTATTGATGATAAAACTCAGTTGTAATAAGGCTTCAAGCTCATTCAAATTGTATATGACTGGTTAAAAAACATTTTTCAGTAAAATTATGAAAATTGTCTTACACTTTTTGCTAGTTTTCACCAAGATTGACTATTTTGGTCAAGTTTAGAATTGTCTTTTGGCCAACAAATATGACATGAAGAGGTAACTCCACACCTGTTACCTAGCAACCATATTATAAACGTATTAAAATAACAACACATGTTGCAGTAATTACAATTTGACAAGGTTACAATAATTGATAACAATGTTATTTCGTTAAATGAATGGTTAAACTCTTAGGAAAATGTGGGAGTGGTCGGTAAACTGTCTTGATATGTGGAGGGAAACTGATTAGAATTATAATTTTCAACTTTTGTTTGTTCATTTCTTCATCGACTGCAATTTTACTGTTTTAAAACTATAGTAAACATTTACCCCTGTGATTGTCTTACCAAAATAAGACACACAGTCTAAGTTTTGCATCGGTCCCTTTTAGGTCAAATGTATGTTCTTTATGTCACATTATATTGTCAATGTGTTTTGGATTTAATTGGTCACTTTATACACATTCTTGTAGCAAATAAATTAAGGTATACTTGCAAGACTTTGACTATTCTTAGATCTACCTGTATTTGGTCAGAATGGTCCTTCTGTAGTTTCTCAATCTGCTCGTGATGCTCCAGAATCTTCTTTTCTAAGTTCTCCTGTAGAAAGAATACACAAAAAAACAACATAAAATGGCAAATACAACAAAGGACTGAGCTGTTGATAAATTATTTGGATTCAATAAAACACCAGAATAAACCATTTTCATTACATACAGTGGCCCACGCTCACATTACTTGTTGGTTTAATTTTATTTTTACCTCAGCTTCCTTGAGTCTCCTCTCAAACCAGCCTTTAGTTCCTTCCATGGCCTGGACCTGTTCTGCAGTTCTTCCACCTTCACCACCAGCCCTTCCAGCTCTTTGGTTTTAGCCTGGAGGAATTAGGAGTTTGGCATACATACATTTCAAATACACAAAAGTAAAATCCTCATAGGCCCTCTTACGGTACCTTCTCCTCTCTGAGTTGCTGCCGTATCTCCTCCTCAGACCTGTTCTTGTCTTCATGGAGTCCTCGGAGTTCTTTTTCATAACGTGCTCTCACTGCCAAAACCTAAACATTTTTTTATTTTTTATTAAGAAAGGCCAGTGTGCGCAAAATAATGAATCACTATATAACTTAGTAAATGGTTAAAAAAAATCAATACAAATGGTTAAACATTCATTCATAAACATTGATGTGTCCCACCTCCTTCTCGTGCTGCAGTTTGAGGTCCGACAGCGCCTCTTTGTGGTCAGACTTCTCCTGGTTCAACTGCATAGCCATGTCATCCAGCATAGATTTCCTTTTCTCAGCCGTCTGAATGTTCAAATGATCATGTCAAAAAAATAAACTAAACTAAAAATGTTTTCAGATTATCTCAGTGTGGTTTAGTTTAAATTAACTTCTGACTTGTGTCCTGTCTTCATCACCTTTTTGGACTCGTCAAGTTCTCGAAGCAGTTGATCTTTCTCATGTCCCTCATCTGTAAGCTGCTCCAGAAGCTTCCTATTTGCAAAACTAGATTCCTGGAAATATACAAAAAGACATTCAATATCATGAATAAAATAAGACTGAACAAGCTGTTTTGACATAAATCTTAATAGATTCTGTATTTATGCACCTGTAACTGTGACTGCAAGTCGTCCTTTTGAGCTAGTAAACTCTCGTTCTCTACTCGTTTCTGCTGCAGCTCATTCGTCAGCGCCTCCTGCTGTTCACGAAGTAGATTCATCTCCTGAGTCTTTGCTGTTTGGATCTGAGTAAACAAAATAACAGTAAATCCTACTATTTTCTATATACTTTTGTCACTTGTATAGTGTGGTATTGAGGATTTACACAAAGATAGCAAACTGAGGACACTCAAAAAGCAGAACATACAAGACAAGAGAGGAGAAGCTGATACTCAGATTTGGTGTGCAAAAAATCTAAGGGATTTAAATTTGCACTAGCTAAAGTAAACAGTTTATTATTACTATGGGTTATTTCAAATTTCAGTTTACCTGTTCTAGAACACATAGGTGACTCCTTTGTGCACAGTATTCCTGAAAGAGTCACCACAGCTTCACACTACTGCATGAATGACTATGAACTCTACATACAGCAAAGTCAAATGTAAAAATCATACAAATAACTGGTGATGCTTTCTGGAGTAAGGAAGTCTCCATAGCCAAAATGTGTAATTTAGAATCTATATCGACTTGGAGAGATTTATTCATGCATTTGTCTCCAGTAGGTTAGACTACAGCCTGCTTACCAACCTCTCAAAACAGACTCAAACAAAGTTGCAGTACATTAAAAACACTGCTGCTAGAGTCCTGACTGGAACCAGGAAATACCTTTACATTACCACTATGCTTAGGTCCCTGCACTGGCTTCCAGTGGCTCAGAGAAAAGACTTTAAAATAGCTTTGCTTGTGGCTTGGCCTCCTGCTGGTACCAGAATCAGGACTAAACATGGACCTGCCTCCTGCTGGTGCCAGAGTCAGGACTAAACATTGGACCTGCCTCCTGCTGGTGCCAGAGTCAGGACTAAACTCGGACCTGCCTCCTGCTGGTGCCAGAGTCAGGACTAAACATGGACCTGCCTCCTGCTGGTGCCAGAGTCAGGACTAAACATGGACCTGCCTCCTGCTGGTGCCAGAGTCAGGACTAAACATGGACCTGCCTCCTGCTGGTGCCAGAGTCAGGACTAAAACATGGGCCTGCCTCCTGCTGGTGCCAGAATCAGGAGGACTAAACATGGACCTGCCTCCTGCTGGTGCCAGAGTCAGAACTAAAACGTGGACCTACCTCCTGCTGGTGCCAGAGTCAGGACTAAACATGAACCTGTCTCCTGCTAGAGCCAGAGTCAAGACTAAACATGGGGAATTTGCTTTTGAATTTTATGCAGCTCAAATCTGAAACAGTCTTCCTGGGATTGTGAGGCAGGTCTCTACTTTGGCTGTATCTAATAATTATACATTTTAATAGGGGACATATTTGGTTCCATATCCATGGTGCATCTTGGTTAAAGCTATGTTTTATTTACACCAGTATAAAGTCCTTTTACTTGGTTTTACCTGTTCTAGCGCTGCCAGGCTGGTTCTCAGAGCATCGTTCTCCTGAAGCATGTGATCCACCTGCTCCTGACTCACTGCGCTCTGATTGGCCGCCTGAGCCACAGGTAATGAGCACAGCGGAGGAGCAGAAACAGCAAGCAGAGGCAAAAAAGTGAGAGAGGAAGCGAGGGAATTGTAGGGTTAAAAAACACAGGCAGAGCAGAATGCACCATAGACATACAGTAAGTTGGAAGCAAGAATGAGTCAGCTGGAAGGATGTTCGGATTCTTCTTTGTAGAGAGAAGAATATGACGAGTATTTAGAACAACCTTCTCAGCTGAGCCATTCTAACACGCACCACAAAAGCATAAACAAAGAAATAGAACTGACTTAAGGCTGTTCATTCAATCAAAAATCCAATCCTAGTTCAAATTATTATTGTAAGTTTGAGGTTCCATTCTTAGTAAAAGCAAGCTGCTGTTTTTAATAAGAAAGATACCACCAAATTTAAAAAATGGCTTTGATCATGTTCTGTTCTGTACAGTGAAATTATCATAAAGAAGAACCGTTGTATCATTTGTAATTGCACTAGTGTCAAAATACAGTTCTAATCTGTGCTGTGATTGGTCCATATAGTGTTACCTGATCTCTGAGCGTGTGCAGTGCCAGTTCATGTTCCTATCTTTACTCTGGATCTGCTCTCTCAGCTCTGACACCAACTGGAGTAAAACAAACAATTAGTCATGTTACCAAACAAGAACACACGCAGCATGTGCAGGAGCAATACACTCCATAAAGGTGCACTGTGAAGGATGTTTGAAGGGTCTACAATCACCTTTTCTCCATTCTAATGATATTGCTTTGCCTATAGAGGTGAGCCAGATGACATTACAACAATCTGAATGTTAACAGTGAGTGAAGAAAATGAATAAGAGTAATTTTCTACCGTAAAAGCATGTGAAAAAGCAACTACAAGTTGCAAACAATCATAACGAACTACAACAGCTCTGGTTGACTATTGAATTTGTATGTGACATGTAAAACGAGAAAATTAAGGAAACCATGGAAAAGCAGAAAAACAACAGGAACACTTCTGTTTCTCAGATTTCACACTGACACAGACTTTAGGAACAAATGAATTTCCTGAGTGACTATAAAGCAAACAGGGCAAACAAGCTAGCTACTCTGCACTATTGCCGTGACAACAGAAAAGTCACTTTAGTTTCTGCCAAACAAAAGCTTCTCGGACATAAATTATGCCAAAAAACAGCTAAGAAACACATTTTATCAGATGTTCCTAACATACTTTTGCCATGCAGCCAGAATGTTAAGGAGCATTTTTAAAATAAAGTGATGTTATTGCATAACCTCTATAGAAGGTTACACAGTACAGCATTAAACTCTGGTGTGTCCATGAAGAGGTCTGCCAAGCCAAGTTAAGTCAGATCGTTGGATAGGTGATCACTCACCGTCATAGACCATGCTGATGTGGAGTCTTTACCAGAAAAATTACACAGTGCACCTTTAATACAACAATAGACGCAACAGCGACACACATTATCAGAAAGAGACAAAAGATAAATTAAATTTGAAGATAAAAGTGCTTTAGAAATGCATCCGTGTCTACATTTTGTCTCCATTCTATAGTCTTCTTTAGCTAAACTGAGTGACAGAGGGTCTCAAAGGACCTGACAGTAAGAGTAACAGACACACCACTGCTTTGGTCCTAAAGCTTTGGAGCACATGTAATTTGAAGTCAAATAACAAACATTAGCACATCTGTGTCAGTCGCACTATTGAAAGCCTGTAAAATAACAGGACAGAACACACAGGAATCTTTCAGGCGTGCAGAAAAATTCTAAGACTTTGAAAGTGCAATCATGAAGTCAATCTGGTGCGGGTTATAAGTTTAGAGGTCTCACCTGATTGGCTGAAAGGAAGTCAGTCTGTATCTTTTGTATTCTAGAGTTTAGAGCCTTCATATCCTCTTCTTTCCTCTGATTTATCTCATCAATCTTTGTTCTAAAAATACACTTTCAAGTTAGAACATTTTGTTTTGTAATGGACAAAAACATAAAACTCTTGAACTGAAATTGGTCTAACCTGCTGTCATTGTATAGAGCCTCCTTCTCCCCTTGCAAACGCTGGAAACTATACAAAACACATTAATCAGAGACTTTTCTTGCACAAATTCGAGCTACAATAAATATCCTATGACAATAAGACTTTTTATGTTCAGTTATGTGCTTGAAAATCATCATATGTATTACCTTTCCTGTTTCTTTTTTAGTTTATCTGTAAGCTTAAAAAATAGAAAAGGAAATGTTTAAGTATTTAAATAGAAATGTTGGCATAATTCAAGTTATTCAAATGACGTAAAATCCCCTACTTTGCAATTTCCTCTTGTAATCTAGATGTCTCTGTGTATTTTGACGACTGAAAAAAGTACGACAAAAAATATCATAAGGTAAAATAAATGACAATATAATTTTCACCATAAACACTGACATACAATAAACATGTAATCACAAAATAATAAATAAACCAATATCACCTCAACAGATTTGAGCTGTTCCCTGAGCAGTCGCTGAGCCTCTTTTTCTGTGTTTAGAGACAACTCCAGTTCTGAAAGAAGAAGCGAGTACAGTTACAATAGTCATCATGCCTTATTTAAGTCAAATTTTTTTGCTTCATTGCACAATAATATTTCTTTGTCACCATAATTGCTAAGAATACATAATTGCTGAGCAGAGTCATTTAATTCAAATTACACTATTTACTGACATTGGTCAGTAAAAGTTGTAGGTTTTAGCACACACTTCTGTGCAGTTGTAGTCTTTTTAAGCACGACAATGAAAAGTTTTGAGAGCTTTTGCAAGTTCCCTTTTAGTTAAATAATAGGCTGGCAGGGCATGGCTAGGGTCTTAATCAAAGTACAACTCAAAAAGATTTTAGTTGATGTTTTTCCCAAGTAAAGGCATCCAGACCATGCACAGATTCAATACTTGGATATTGTAACATAATAAGATTATTTACTGTTCCAGAGCGTCTCATGAGGTTTGAAAATTTACTCATATAAAATTGTTTTTTTGTTTGTTATTTACAGTTGCACAGAACTATATGAACACAGATAGGTTTCGAGGATAACAAATATATATGTCACTACACTGGTATCAGTTGTTATAGAGTATCAGCAGATACTTAAAGCCACCTTATCTAATCAAATTTTTATTTTTTTAAATTTTATCAAAAAATAAAATCAGTATTGGAACTGAAAATTGGTATTGTAATTAAAAAAATACTTGTTCCTGAGTAATTGTTGAGATTCTGGGCTATACAAAAATAAAATTAATTGAATTTAATTGAAAAAAACTCACCACAAAGTCGTTTGTCACTGTGTCAAACTGATCAGAAGTCTAAAAAATGAAAACATATGTCCATTATTAATAACAAGAATCAGCCACTGAATAAGAATTATTGTGCAAAACATACTGTATTTAATATTTAAACAGGTATTTTTAGTTTAGTGACTCTTACTTCTGGTCTGTGATTGGCTGTAGGCTCTTTCTCTTTAGTGACATCACTGACACCATTAGTGTTTGAGGTTTCTCCGTCCGCTGCTGTTCGGTCTTTGTCAAGCTGTTCTTTGTCAAGCTGCTCTTGTAAAGCTATAAAAACATATACAAAATGTGTCAAAAAGTTCATAGCACTTAAAATACATTCAAGGAAATGCAACATTTTAATATTTCCTTAGAAAACGAGTACATTTGGAAAAATAGGTTAGCATTATGATTTCAGTCTATAATAAGCTGAAGACAGGTGAACAGATTTCTTGGTTTGGCTTGACTGATTGTGAGAACAATAAAGAGTGCATTACAGGGTTGTTTATTCACACAAACTCACGTCTGAAACTCAGAGTTGACTTTTACCGCTGTTAACTGTGCTCAAGTCTTCTCTATAAAAGGCACCAGAATGAAGCCAAAAACACACTTCTTCACGATGCCACGATTGTCGCAACCAGAGAAGGATGGAGCTATTGGCAGCTCCAAGCTGGACGGTGTTGTCTTGCTGTCGCCAGGGTGTTTGGAGTCACCGCTCTACCATTAGTCGTCTTGCGGAGCGATACCAGGCCACTGGTTCCTCTAACAACCGCCCTCGTACTGGTGGCCCTCGTGTAACGACCGCTGCACAAGACCGCCCCGCACATCTCTGTGACAGGTTCCGGCCCGCCACCAGGTTCTCAGCGGAGACGGTTGGGACACACTACAGGCTAGTGTTGGCCAGAACCATCCGTAATCGCCTCTGTGCTGATGATGTTCGACCATATCGGCCATATGTTGGATCAGTGCTTACTCCCCAACATCGCTTATATATATAATGGCATTATAAAAATAAAATGCCTCACTCTGACTCTAAAGTTACAACAAAAGTCTAAATTCATAGCCCACCTCTGATTTTTTTGTGCAGGGAGGTGTTCTCAGCGTGTAGTTGCAGAAGCTCGTCGTTGACTGTGGGTGGCGCTGTGGAGGGGGCAGAGCTTGAGGCTGAGGTTTCTCTGCCTTCCTTTAGAGCCTTGTTTTCTTGCTCTAACTGTTCAATCTGTGTGCAAAGCTGCAAATACAAAAAGGTACAACGCCTCAGCAATACAATATACATACAGCGGCATGAAAAAGTATGTGAACCTTTTGAAATTTCTCACATTTCTGCTTAAAATCAACATCAAATGTTATCTGATCTTTGTCGAAATCACACCAATGAAAAAACAGTGTCTGCTTTAACTAAAACCACCCAAACATTTATATGTTTTCATTTTTTAATGAGGATAACATGCAAACATTGACAAAGGGGGAAAGAAAAAGTAAGTGAACCTTCTGCCTAAGGAGACTTTAAGAGCAAATATTTCCGAATTTTACCAAACAATTTAAGTCCGAGTGTGTCCAATCACTGAGGAATGGCTTAAAGCTGCCCTGCCCACTATAAAAGACACTCCTGGTACACACTGTGTCTTGATGTGAAGCAATGTCTGTTGTTCTCCATGGCTCGCTCAAAGCAGCTGTCTGAAGACCTGCAATCTAGAATTGTAGATTTGTATAAAGCTGGAAAAGGTTACAAAACCATCTCTAAAAGTCTGGATGTTCATTAGTCTACAGTTAGAGAAATTATGTACAAATGGAGAGAGCTTGGCACTGTTTCTTCTTTCCTGAGGAGTGGCCTTTCAACAAAAATAACGCCCAAAGTTCAGCGCAAAATACTCAGAGAAGTCAAAAAGAACCCTAGAGTGTCTGCTAAAGACTTACAGAACGTACTGGCACAGTCCAGTATCTCTGTGTTTACACTGACTACATGTAAAACAACAGTCTAGAATTGTGCTCATCAGAGGACTCCACAGAGGAAGCCACTACTGTCTGAAAAAAACATTGCTGCACGTTTAATGTTCTCAAAAAATCACCTAGAGACTCCACAGAACTTCTGGCAAAATAGTTTGTGGACTGATGAAACTAAAATTGAATTATTTGGGAGAAACACACGTCGTCATGTTTAGAGGAAAAATTAAACAGCTCACCAACATCAACGCCCCATCCCCACCGTGAAGCCTGGTGGAGGGAAAATTATAGTTTAGGCCTGTTTTGCTTCCTCAGGGCCTGGACAACTTTTAATCATTAGTGGAAAAATGAATTCAAAAGTTTATCAGATGTTTTACAAGAAAAGTTGAGGCTGTCTGTCAGACAGTCGAAGCTTAAAAGAGGAAAGAAGCTGCAACAAGACAATGATCCAAAACACAAAAGTAAATAAATTTGAGAATGGTTTCAGAAGAACCAAATACAGTTCGATCAAGTCAAACTCCTGACTTGAGATGCTGTGGCAAGACCTCAAAACAGCAATTTATGCACAACATCCCAAGAATCTGACTGAACTGCAGCAATTTTTTAAGAAGAATGGTCCAAAATTGATCAGATCGATGTGCCAGACTGATCTGCAACTACAGGAAGTGTCTGGTAGAAGTTATTGCTGCCAAAGGGGGTGTAACCAGATATTGAATATAAGGGTTCACTTACTTTTTTTTCTCCTTTTGTTAATGTTTGCCTGTTATCCTCATTAAAAAAATAAAACCTATAAATGTTTGGGTGGTTTTAGTTAAAGCAGACACTGTTTTTTAATCTGTGTGATTTTGACAAAGATCAGATAACATTTGATGGTGATTTTAAGCAGAAATGTAAGAAATTTCAAAAGGTTCACATACTTTTTCATGCCGCTGTACTGTACACTTTGACACTGATTTACTGACAGAAACGCTTTCTATGTCAGTAAAAGTATCTCTAGGTTTTAAAAGGGTCATATTGGGACAAAACACAAAATTAGTTTTGACCAGTGTGAATGCAAACAGAAGATTTACTGCACCTTGGACAGTTCTGTCATGAGAGTAGAGTTCTGCAGCCTGAAGTCTTCCTCCTGACTGTGTAGTTTGGATTGGAGCATCTCATTCTCCCCTAAAAGAGCCTCTACTTCCTACAGTACAATACAAATACCCAACAGTCTTTACAAATGATACCTATAAGCTCTTCTTCATCTATAATGATAATTATTAAAAACAAAAAAGCAAAAGAAATACTTTTTTTTTTTTTCATTTTCTCACTGACTCACCTGAGCCTTTTTACTTTTGGTCACTGCCTGAAACAAGAAAAATTGAGTTTTAATAGGAGTTTTTAATAACCACAGTCAAAAAAATCATGTATATATATTTTTTTTTATATTACCTTCTGAGCTTTAACATAGTCTTTCTCCAGGTTCACATGTTTCTGTCGAAGACTGTTCAGCTCTGTGTTAAACAAATTCAAAATCAATTTATTCAATGTACCACTGAAGCTAACCACAGACATTTTACATATTTCTGTTTATATTTAAATTATATTCAGCTTATGAAACACTGCACCAGAGACTGCATTTGTGGTTTAGTGGTTGAATGATATGTACACAGATATTATAGAGCTGAAAATGAGGCGAGTAGCTTGAAAACTGTGCAACATTTTGGAGATAAAAAGATTGCAATGTCAAGTATATTAGTAGAGCTGATAGAGAGGTTGTTTTAGCACTATTTATCAATTATTTCTGACTATTCACATTCAGATGAGATTATGAAAAACAATCTAGTCTAATTGCAGCTCTACTCATAGGCATCTTCATATTTATTCTCTCGACAGTCACACCCTAGTGTTGTTATAGCCCACTTGTTAAATAAGACTGCAGTTCTGTTGATATGACTTCACTGAATCACAACTGATGACTTCACTCCAAGTCCAACTCAGTACCACCCAGAGGAATAGTTACCGGCAGAGTTTTTCCTTAGTTCATCTGAGAGTTGATAATTCTGGGTCCTTAGCTCCAGCAGTTGTGCCTTGAAGACAAAAAAGCAGTGTCAAATACTGGCAGTGTCTATCGAACCGTCCAACGGCTATCAAATCTCATTGCTGTTTTGCCGTCCTCGCTGGTTGTCATGGTAATGTGTAAAAAACGTGCAAAAACTGAACCCTTTGTACCACAAACTCAATCCATTCTTTTCATACTGTTTAATTTTTTTCCAAGCATGATTTCGACATGCCATCAACTAACCTAAATGTTGTTTTTTTTTAATTAAACTAAAGTTAACTGCTTCCTAACACTGACATTAACCATAATCCAAACCTTTTTCTAATCTTTAACTATTAGCCTGTTTGGCTCTTTTCTGAAGCTTAACTATTAGGCTACTATAACGTGTTCCAAAGCGTTGACAAGTAATCTTGCTAGTAACTAATATCAAAAACTAATATTTAAATTGTACTTTTTAACATCACTAATCAAGCATTATTTTAGTTTCACATTGGGTAAGCAATCATTGAACTTATTTGTAGTATAAATCTACATCTAACATCACATGACTGAATAGTATTGAGAGTTCAGAATCGTCTGATGGCAGCACAGACACTTTGTCAAATATTTACAAATAAACAGACATAACCTGTCAGAGAAAAGTTACAGATTGTGGGCAGCGGGTAACAGATACAAAACATATGTCTAAGACATAATCATAATTAAAATGTATATTCCTAGTTATTCCAACAAAAATGTGTAGCTTAGCGAAGTCATCAAAATGAGTTTCTTAACTTGAACCACATCTAAAGAACTATGTGCATCTTGTCATGCAACTACTAATCGATTTTAAAGGTGGTGTACAGTAGAATTTGCTCTACAGCAATTCAATATTATACCATGTTTAGGATTATTGGCTTACAGCTTCATTTTGTTAAAATATAAACATTATTTGAAAGTGGAGTAAGTTTATTTTTTAGTGTACATAAATTATAGGGTAACTGTGTGTATAATGTAACTTGTGATGTGTGTGTTTTATATTTCAGGTGATTCTAATTACATTAAAATTACGACTATAAAAGATAACAATGTACTTTTAATTGTTAAGATAAAGTTGTAATGAGACCAAAGGGCATGTTTACTGCCAGTTTTTACAGCACAGAAAGTTGTTTAATGGTTTCAAGCTATTATACAACTTTTGTACATCAATCACGCATTTTGAAACAGGAAAGGTTGTCACAAAATTCTTCAAATCAGGAAGGAAATCTGAAGTAAAAGCAGGAGATACAATAAGAGGAACACTAGGCAGTCATGATTCAATCAGGGTTAAATATACATTTAGAGAGTAGACCAAACCCTTGCTGAACACTAGAGACAGATGATTGTAGGCTTAATTAGCTGAAGTGAATGGAAAATATTATGTTTATGTGAGAGAGAGTGCATGAAAATAACAGCTAGCAGCAACCCGTTAGCATTTGGTTTACAAACGCGCAATTATATTTTGTATACATCTGGAAATCGTGTTTTTTCACGAAACCCCAAAGACACAGTTGATGCTGTAATCGAGCAGTGCAGCAAACCCCGTGACTCTCATCTGGGCAGAACCTGATGCTAACTGTTAGCCTCGGTACATACAAATGCATACAAAATAAGGGCTAACACTGGGAGCTAAAGGAAGGGGGCGGTGGTTATAATAATTTATCTAACTAAATCGGGTGAACAGAATGTCCAACAATACATTAACAACATGCCCATTAACAATCATATTTATTAAGACCACTAGATCATTTATAGTGTGCTCCGTTCAGTATTGAATGAGGTTTGAAATTAGTTAACCTCAGTAACGGTTCCAATTCGCTTGATTACACTGAAGGGTTAGCACGGAGCTAATAGGCGTCGCACCTGACTTTCCGCTCTGACAACAGCATCTATAGAAGTGACAATAATTTGAAAGGTTTACATAGGTGAGGGGGTTTCAGGTAAGTGTGTTACCTGCATCCGATGGAACTCCTCCTCAGATAAAGCCTGCGACAGAGCCATGTTTGGGTACAGAGCTAGCTCGCAGGCTAAAGCTAGCAACGGAGGAGACTGACACGGCGCAGAGAGCAGAAGCATACAGATGTCTCACTCTGAGTAAGATTCAGGAACCGAGGGAGGAACTGATTAAACTTTGAAGAAGAACCAAGAGCAGTGTTAGGTTTCTGTCCAAGTCATTAGTTTCTGGAAGAAAAAACAAAGAAAAGAAACTGTGACAAAATTAGAAACTGTTTAAAAAAATAATAAAATTCTGTCATAATTATCCTTTTTCTCTTTTATCCTGTTTGAACATCTTCATTGATTCCCTTCAATTTTTTCTTCTTCTTTACTCTCTTTTTTTTTTAATAATTCTGCTACAAATGACAAATTCTGATATGTGGTAAATGCACAAAATGAATGTGCACAAAACACACAAATGTTCAGTTTTGTTTAAAAGAAAACTTGTAAAAGACATTTACAGTGAAAGTTTGCAGGTTAAAAGTCTCCTGTTTCCATGAGCTCTTCTGTGAGTGGACAGTCTTTACTTCCTGAAGAGAGTGAATTATTAACAGAACTGAAGCTGCATCTCACTGGCTTCCACAGACAAATGATTTCACTTCTACTACCACTTTTGCTGGATAAGGTACTGTAAGTATAATAATCTGTAAACTGCCAGTAACGCTTTTACCACTGACTGGAGCTATCCTGTGTGGAGAGACCTATCTGTAAGGTGAGGGAGGACATATATGGCACTCTGGACATTCAAACATCTACAGCTGAAAAAAATACTACAGTGCTGTGTGGACTCATGTGGACTCTGCAGTTGAAGAAATCTCTGTGAAATTAGTCTGGGCAGAAGTGGAGAGTGGGACACAGGTATGTATAATATCTCAAGTTTTCTAAGTAGACAGTACAAGAGGAAGTTCAAAACTGCATATCACTTACCTATGTTGCAAAGTTGACTAACACTTGTAACAAGACCAAGTATATTATAATAGTAACTTAGACAAAGGAAAGTTGACTTTGAATGTATGTAATGTAATGGAATATTGGCATAGATGCAACACCTTGCAGAAATGCATTTTGCATACGCACATGCGCTCATATGCCAATACATTTATATAACGGCCACTTACAGTAAGTATTAAATTTCAAAATGGACATTAAATAACACACTTCTATGTGTCACAGATGTGGTGCACCACAAGAACTGGTTCAATCATGTACAAGATCGACAGAATGCAAATACATATTTCTATTCTGTAAATAAGAATTATATATACACACAAACTGCACAATAACTAAATAATATTTATATTAATTGTTTAGTAGGCTATATGGCTTAAAAAAATAATGTCTTGTTTTAGGTGGATGTTTGAATCATGTCAGATCAGGGGCAGCTCTCGTCACTGCTGCTCTCTTTGGACAATGTGGACCAACACACCATAGAACAAGAGTTTACTGTGAGTAAAATACTACAAGTACTACTTCTGTTGTTCAGTGCTAAATTAGGTTCTTGTGACATTTCTTAAAACAAATATGTTAAGTATAATTTTCTCTACTGTTCTTGAGTTTATTCAGTACAAGCATAGTAATGTTAGTCCAGTGGAATTTCAAAGGCATAGGTTATTCAAATGGGAATCAGATAAAGCAATGAATGAGGAAGTTTTTTAAAACAGACTTTGACCAGACTCCTAGATTTCCTTTATCCACACTGAACGCGGAATGCTATGTTTATTAAATTTTTAACTTTATATAGTACTAATAGACACAGGTATAAAAACAACATGTTTTCAGTGATTTTCTTTGATGTGGCCATTATACTGTAATTACCTTTATCAGATCAACATAAAATATTCACCCAAAAACAATGGACTGGATTTTCTTGTCATTCTTAGTCTGAATATGTCTGACTAAAAGGGAAAGTGAGTCAGAACTAACTGTACTGTTTTTGGTCTGTCACTGTTTTCAGAAATATCTTCTGAAACCTTTAGTAACAGGAAATACACATAACTAATTTAATTATGAGAAGCTTATACAGATGGTTAGGGTTAGGGTTAGAAAGAAGAAGCAGGAAGAGGTTAGTTAATCTAGGTCATATTTGGTAAAGTGTGTGGCAGGTTGCAAAATAATTGCCATGTAGAGTCTTCATATTAAAAAAGTGCTAAAAATATTAGCTAAAAAACACATTTCATATTGTTGTTGTTTTATCTCAGAAATATACAATCTGTTGATCTTTGAAAATCATAAATACTTTAAATTTGAATGCACAATATAATAAATCCTTCATTTACTTGCACCTCATTAGAGGATGATATAAAATTGACATTTTCAGTTGGTGCAGTCGAGCTCGAGTGTGGTGCCCTATAGACTGGACTGTCTTTGGACAATCTGTTCTGAGAACTGTCACATTTGAAACCCCTCACTATGCAAAAAAGTCCCTACATAATTCAGTTTAGGAATAAACTTTGAAAAGCAAAGCATTTGTTCGTTTAAACCCAACCAACATTGCACTTAATATTAAAGACCTAAAACCTAAACCTTAAAATGTATGCTTTGCAGATAAAACTTGTACATTTACAGAAATATTCATTAAGATACATTGTCCTTAACCTGATGCATCAAACTACAGTATTCACAAACTATTTCAGTCAAAGCATCCTCAATTGTTGCCTGGGATTCAGAACTCATACTTTTGCAGTTTATTAGAGATATATCTGAATTTTCTAGGCAACACTGATTGGGATTGAGTAATCCCAATGACCCCATATCATTCTCAGCATTGACATTATTATAAAAAAAAAATATATATAATATATATATATATATATATATATATATATATATATATATATATATATATATATATATATATATATATATATTTATATATATATATTAGGGATGGAAAATCGATTGAAAACATCGAAAATCGATCGAAGTTCGCAGAAATCGAATCAAAAGGCCAGAATCGATCAGTTTTTTCATGCAGCCACTGACCTAAACACACACTCTGTATTTGTATAATACAGACATTAATACAATATTAGTCTCAATGTTTGAAGAAACAAAGTGTGAACTTGTGCGAGACCAGACTGAATGTGCTTTATTTTGTTGTGTAAACACCTGATGGGTTAACGACTCTAAATATGGACACTAGATATGAATTGAATGTTGACAAAAACCACTAGTTCTAAGCTCTAACAACAGTTGCTTTGTTTTAAATGTCATGTATTATGGTTTATTTTGTGTCTTAAGATAAAAATAAGTTATAGTTATATATATATATTTTAATTATCACATATAGTCCACAAACATGTAAATCATATTTATTCTTTACAACATGAATACTTAAGAGAGCACTGTTAACCAATCCACATCAATTGTGATACATTTATACGTATTTGAAATGTTTTATTACGGGCCGGAATATGGATCATTGACGCTAGATGGCATCATGCTTAATAGGCAAAATGCATGTGAATGGCTCCCTCTAGTGTTCAAAAGTGGAAATCACTTTGTTTGTTTGTTTTTCTTACATAGTGCCCCTTTAAAGCAAACCCTGGATATAATCACATGTTTATCCTAAAACACTTATAATATCATCACTTATATAAATACAGGACAAATACCTTTAAAGTATTTGTAGTTTTATTAAAATAGTGTTATGAAGAAATGACATGGAGGCTGCCATTTTGCTGCGGTTATGACATAAAATAGTGTTGTCAAGGTAACAGGCGTTAGCAGGTAACTAAGCAACATGAATTCCTGGGTTAAACCTTGTCAGTTTGAGCCGGAGCGACGCCAAATACAGAACGATTATGTGGAATCTAGTAAAACTGAAGATAATCGAGAGGAAGAGGAAAGAACTGGACACTGTCAGTGGTGTTTTGTTTCAACTGATGAAATTGTGGAAGTAACATGGAAACACTATTTTATGTCATCAACAAAAATGGCGGCTCCCAGTGGCTTGAAAACAACATAAACAATGACAATTTTATACAAAATAGTAAGCAGTTATATATTTGTTTGTAATTTATTTTAAGAAGCATGACCAGTACTAGTGTTTTAGCCAGATTTGTCTTCATAACCAGGGTTCCCTTTAAAGAATGAAAAAATGTATTTCTTTTGATCCATAGTATTCAAAATGGACTTTGTTCTACATTGCTTCTTTTCCAAAAACACAGGGGAAACACTTTTCTTTCCCCTCTGAGCCTCAGAAAACACATGTCTGAATATTCTAATTTTGTAATGTCCCTTGTAGATCACTGTGATCTCCTGCACTCTTTTAAGTCCATAAATTGCCCAGATTTGTTTTGACCATTTCTACACATCAGCATATCAAACACGATCGATTTGAGTTTTTCCCTCAGTAAATTCCTTTGCAGCCATGTGGGAAACAAATACTGTGATATGTGCTTTAATACGTTTTTTGTTTTAACATATAAAACACAAAAGTAATCGAACATGTTCATACAGCAAGTGTAATGCAAATAACACATCATAGTCAGGAAAAATATGTTGTTTCCTGGAGGGCTACAGGAAAGTGGCTGGGCAGGTTTGAATTTAAAATATACAGTAGATACATCCTGGTTTAAATTTAGAGAAGGATCTGGATTCTTCTGACCAAAATCTGCTGCCATAAAGAATGCATTCGTGACAGCAACCTTTTTTATTTATGTATTCTTATCTCATAAACAACAAACAACTTTAATCTGTACTTTAATAAGATACTTGTATTTGAATCTTCTGTGGGCATTATTCTGGTCAGGAGCTGGATCGCTTCATTTGTTTATGCGATGTGGTTTATCTGGGGCACCATGTGATCTGTTGGTCCATTTCCTGTTTCTCCAAAACTTTCATTACCTGAGATAAAACAGTACACCCATCCCCATAAGTCCACATTAAGTGAGAGTGTATACAACTTTTGGTCCCCAGATTGTGATGCAGACCCACCAACAAATACTAAAAGCAAAAAAATAAAATAAAAAAACACGTGTAATTCAAGAATGAAATACTTTTTGAGAAGTTTTGATATGAAATGTTGAAAGCTCTTCATTGTTTTTATTGTCTTCTCTCTGATATCCAGGCATTGCGGGCTCAGTCGATTGCATGGAAAAAGTCACAGTGTTCACAGACTGGAGCTCTAAAAGAAAACATAAAAAAGAACCGCTACAAAGATATATTACCCTGTAAGAAATAGTTGTTCTTTATTGTATGTGTCAGTGTTATGTGGCTGCTCACTGTTGGTTACATGTCAGTAACTACAGTTTGTTTGAATCTTTTCTGTGTTTAGATGATGAGACCAGAGTAATCCTGTCTCTCAAAACCTCAGAGTCTGATGGAGACTACATCAACGCCAGCTTCATTCAGGTTAATTTACTACATTGTCATCGTTATTATCATTTTTATACATCTAGAGCAGTACTTTTAGTGGACAAAAGAAAGTGTACTTTAAGTTTCTCGTGTTGACTATGACAAACTCAGCTGTATTTTTGCACCTTTAAATACATTTATGTCAACTGGGGTCTAAATATGATGAATAAACTGCCATCTACTGTTTTTATACTGTACGTGATAATGTTTATGAATTCTGGAAGCAATCTCATGTTTGCAGACCACTGACATAAACGTCTGCCCATATGCTGTTCACACTGGACATTTAATTGCAAAAACGTAAGAATAAGTAGTGTCTTGTAAAACAGGATACCAACAGAGACAGAAAAACAAGTTCACGACAGACAGCTAGAGCAGCCAAAATAAAATACAGTGAAGATACAGACAGCACCGTGTGACTAAAGTGAGACACTTTCTGATCTGAGTTTAGTAAAAGTTAAAACCACTCAGAGTGCTGATACTTATAAACCCAGCCCACTCAAAGCAAGATCAAAAGGAAAAAATATTCACTTTTCTTCTCAAAGTGGCACCTTGCAACTTTTTGGAGTTGAAAAGCCAACTTCTCAATTCAGTTGACATAGGAAGTTAAAACCATATTTTGCAACATTTTGTAAGGATCAATACATTTTAAGCCTGTGGTTAATAATTTATTTAGTGTGACAGACAACTACTAATTATAAAAGCATGCTTTAATTTAAGTATATTTTTGATTAAAAAAAAAAAAAAAAAAAAAAATTACAAAGCGGACCTTTAAACCAAAACTAGATCAACTTTTTTCCCCTACTACTAAACTGTGGATATGTCAGCACTCTGACTTGTTAGGAGTTTGCATGCTCTCCCTGTGTCTGGAGGGTTTCCTTTGCATGTGCCAGTTTCCCTCACACCCAAAACCATGCACCATAAGGAAAATCCTCCAGCAAAGGTGATCCTGACCAAGCTTAGCAGAAGATCTGGAGATACCACATCAGGTCATGGATGGTCAAATGCAGAGAATTCAATTATTTTGGTGGAAATTAGGCAAATTTGCTGCACTGTGAGTGTGGGTGCTCTTTTAGGCACTGACATTTCCTCTGTTGTTTCAAACATGTGGTGACATCACCCTGATTACAGAAAGTATCTGATTGCAGTTCTGTTTGGAATGTGATTTTTGCTCAGTGTCATTTTAGGCTTTTTAATTTCAGTGTGTTTCTCGTAGGGGGCGCTGTCGGGTGGGTACATTGCAGCCCAGGCTCCTCTCAGCTCAACGCTTAGGGACTTCTGGAGAATGATCTGGGAATATCGAGTTAAGGTATGATTTTGACGTGAACGTAATGTGATAATACCTAATGAACTCACATGTGTTGTTTCAGGTGATCATGATGGCCTGCAGAGAGTTTGAAATGGCCAAGGTAAATACTGTCAGACCAAAGTGAGTGGAAAAGTCATTTATAGGAGACATAGTGTTTTTCTGTATATTTAGTAGCCTAGTAGTATTAACTCCGTCTGTTTGCATGTTTGCGTCAACCAGAGGCAGAAGAAAATTTTGCCTCTATTTAAACCAGTGTAAACTATCACGTTTTTGGAGGGATATATAAACACAAAAGCTGTCAGAATATGTATTGATACTTTTTCTGTGGGACCTGATACAGACTTTGATGAATTACTTCTGGCGGATGGAAACATTCTGTTTGAGCTTGTGTAATTCTTCATAGGATATGGATCTGCTCTTTCACGTGGCTGTGATTTTTGCGTTTGTTTCAGGTCTGTTTTAATTTGCCAGACCCAGTAGTGGCTAAAATGCTGTCCAACAGTTCATCTTGAAGCTAATGCACCTCCTATTAGAGACAGCACAACATTTACTAGTTATGTAAATGTTGTGTTGCCAACCAACAAAATTGATTTCTGTGGTCAAAGGTGTTGCTGAACCAGGAAACAAGAATCTTTTGTACAAAAATGTAATGATTGACGACAGCTTTAGCCAGAATTCTAAATAAAACAGACCAATTGGCTCTGTGCAGTTGGCTTGTTTTCGTTAGGGTTTTCGTTATCAGTTTAAAACAAATAAATGCTTCAAGTTTACTTAAACATGTGAGAATCAGTCCAAATACAACTTTGAGTAAACTAACGATTAAAGGACACTGTATGGCTTAAGCTACTTAGTCAAGTAAGATTGCTGTTCTGAAATATTACTGTAATGATAAAAAGCTGTTTCATGTGGCAGGTTGGTCCATGCTTTGTACTATGTAGAACAATAATGTACAATGGTTTTTGTCTTGCAGAAAAAGTGTGAGGTTTACTGGTCACCTCAGAACCAAACCACAAACTATGGACCTTTCTCTGTTTACTGTGTAAGTGCAGTGAAGAAAAATGAATCATTCTTCAAGTTGATGAAGTTGGATTGTGAATGCAGTGTATATGTGTGTCCAGCAGAGGGAGTCCAGTCCCACTCAGGACCTGACCATCAGAGAGCTGCACGTGTCATTTCAGCAGGTACAAGGAAGTACTGTCCTTTATCTGTTGCTCTGTGCTTTATTTACTGCATCTTTGGGACTGAAAGGGGCTGGCACGTAATATCTAAGCATTTGCATAACTTTTGCATCACGTTTTTTTTCTTAAACAAGTTCTAAAATCTCACATACTATAATTTTTTAAACACATGTATGCAGACAGTATGCAAAACTGAAGTGCTCAGTTTAGATGAGTAATTTTTCATATCCTTGTGCAATGACAAAAATCATGAAACTGAAATTTACTCTCAGGAATAGAATGCCTAAGAGAAATCGTTTTAGTTATACTGTAGCTCTGGCTTCCCAATAAGAAGATTGTGTGTTTGAATCTGGGGTTGGAAAAAATCAACACTAAACCAACACTAAAATGATCCTGGTAAAAGAATGAATAAATGAGTGAGTGAGTGAGGGTTTGATTGTCTGTCTGTGTCTGCCTCTATGTATTAAAAGAGTTTTTTTATTTGAATTTGAGCTTTACAAGCTACTGACTGAAAAAGCTAGAATCTGGAATCCAGAGCAGTAGAGCCTGGAATGACTTGGTGCACAATTGTTACTTTAGTTCCTAAATGGTTAACCTTGTGATGAGTTTACGACTGTCTCAGGTGTTCCTTCACCTAAAGCCCAAAGCTACTGGGATAGACTTCCATTACCTGACGCCCCAAATTGGAAGAAACGGTAAAAAATTAATGATAGTTTGGTGAAAAAAATTATCTAAGTATCTAACACTTTTCAAGCTGTTTGCAACATAAAGTTTAGGACTAAGCGATATTGACATAACATTGAAATTTTCTATACATATAAATTTTTTTCTTTTCGATATTGTATTAAAACTTACACTAGTAAGTTTCTGTCTCTTTGTAATAGTTTATACTTTACATCTCTAGAACCACAGTTTCAATTTAGCTGTGCCTTTCACCTCAAAGCTCTAATGTTATTCACACAGTTTACCAGTGCTTGCTCTGGGGCAGGACTCTTGTGTCTCTCCGTTCAATGTGGGCACATGTCACATGTTAGACCGCACAGATGAGTGTAGTATGTGTGTGTGTGTGTGGGCTGTGTCTGTCTGGTATGATACGTGCCATGTACTGTACGTGTTAAAGTCGTCGGTCTGTGTATGCAGTGATGTGAGGAGGCTGACCGAGCCCTGGCCATGATGATACTTGTGTAGGATGTCTGTGTGTGACCCAGCTGTCCCAGTGTTATCTCGGTGATATTTTTGTGTACCATGTGTCTAAATGCATAGCAATGTTGGTGGTTTTATGTGACATCACTGCGTCATATACTTAGAGCTGTGGTTGCTTTCAGATGGCAGGTAAGGTTTTATTGAAATAGAGACATTAGGGGCATCTAAAAACCTATGATAAAGTCCAATGTTTGTAGATTTTACTGCATCTCCACGACTGAAAGGTGCCTGTACGTAATATCTGAACATTTGTATAACTTCCAAAACAAAGTTATCAAATTTGTGGATTTTACAAGAGCTACTGGTTCATTTGTCACATAGCAGTGTTTGAACACTCCAAATATTTCTAATCACCTGTCTAGTTTTAAAAGTGCACTGTGTAACTTTTTTTGTCTTGCATAGCCTCAAGATGGACTGTTTTTTGGCCAGACGGAGGGTCTCCTTTTGGATATTTCCATGGAAAATCTGTTCCTTTAGCTGTATTTTTTATTATTTTTATTGCATAATATATTTTTCCTCATCCAGAATGTCCCAAAGAATAGTTTTAACTTTAACTTCAATTTTTACAACATTGTGTACTTTTCACCTCCAGAAAGTTACACGATGGACCTTTAAAGTTAGCCTTCTACCCTTATTTTTTTTTTTATTTATTTAATTTTTCCATGAGCAAAATTCACAAACTAAAAGCTTGTTTCAGTACTAACGTCCAACATTGCATATGAGTAATGAATAATAACGACATTACAATAAACTAAAATTTAGATAATTTTTGTGTGTGTTCTTTTTAGTTTTTAGAGCACCCAGAAGAAACCTATGCAGACACAGGGAGAACATGCAAACTTCACATAGAAATACCCCGGGTTGTCTGGGAATCAAACCCAGGACCTGGTATGAGGCCAGAGCGCTAGTGCTAGCACTAGTTAACCCCTAAAAACAAGATGCCTAATCTCAAGGGGGTGATAATTGTGAAAATAAACCAGTTTCACATTTGTACTGTCAATGATCTTGTCAAGGTGCTATTTCTGTCTCTATAATGTCTGCCTAATGTCTTGCTACTACACACTGATTGACAAGCACTGTCCTAAACCACATAACAATTTAAATACAATACCACTAAATGTTTTGTAGGATGTGCGTGTGGTGACCCAGCTCCAGTTCCTCTCATGGCCGGATCACGATGTTCCACACGAGGCCTCGGGAGTCTTGGACCTGCTCCACCGACTCCAAGACCTTCAGAAGTCCAGTCCAGAGCTGGTCCCCAGAGTCCAGCCGGCTCAAACTGACATCTGAAACTGGTGCACTGCAGGTGAGTATAGCATCATCGACCTATAGCCAGCTAATCTAATCCGGGCTCAGATTCTACTGGCTGATATTCTGGTGAGGTGCAGACAGACGGGTCGACGACAGAAGGAGGTGAATATGGATCAGTTCTCGCTGTTTGTAGAACAGTCACATCTGCTCCATTTCAAACATTCACGCATTTACATATTTACATGCATTTAGAGCATATTACATGATTGATCCTTTATCTATGTTATAACTCCTGAGACACCAGGCAAAGTATATTCAAACTTCTCTGTCCATTTATTCATTTGTTTTGCATACACGAATAAACAATATACAATTCAATACATTATCATCTCTCACTCAAACATATTTCAAAGTGACTTTTTGAGAAAGTACAGATATTATAATAAGTCTGGGCTCTACTTTATCCCACAAAGTACGAAACACAAAGTACAAAACTAGACTGCAAATGAGTTCTAATGTCGTCCAAATGAATGTAAATATAAACATGGCTCTGATGATAATATATGCAGATGTATGTGTAGTCATAACAGGTCATAATATGGTCTATTTGATATAAATCTATGTAAATAAATGTGTCTCCAGAACAAACACGTCTGATTTGGGTCCAGTTCAAATGTTTGTCAGGAAATGATATGCTTCAGTGAGTTGTGACTCTACTCTAAATTAAAGATGAGCAATATAGTGTATTTTAGATAATAATGTGAATGTCAAAGAACACATGTAATTAACTGCTAATTTGCTTACTCGATTTGATCTTATTTAGTTTTTGTCTGTTCTTAATTTAAAGAGGCATATTGTGGTTTTGTAGATTAATAATTAACCAAAGAAGTCCTTTGATTTCCTGTTCAAAACTGCAGAAATGATAAGCTCTGATTTGTCTTTGTAAAACTGTTATGGGTAGCAGTGTAACTAAATATCATATGATTCTTTGTGTGTGTGAGTAGCAGTTTTAATAATATATATTTTTTAATTATATGTTTATTAGTTTGTTAGGACAATATGTACATACACTATACAATTATAATACGATGCTTTAACATGTTATCCTTTTATTTTAAAATAATGAAAGATTTAAACAAAGTGATGAACTGAACACAATTCAGTAGAAAACAATGAGGAAGCATTTTCAAATAAAATCTGATCTTACGGTTTTAACAAAAACAAGACAATTTTTCCATAAGTTCTCATATTTTTTCACATTCTTTTCCCAATTCTTCAATTGTAACACATATGTTATATTCTCCAATCTCCATAAATAACACATCAATCCAGTTTTTTTTGTTGTTGGTGCCAGGTTTTTAAAGATTTTCTATTAATACTCTTTTTTTTTCTGCTAACAACAAATTTATTATAAGGAAATACATTTGTTTTATGACATATTGTGGAAAGATATCACTAAAAGAACAGATTTCTATTAAAAGAACAGTATTTCTATAAAAATGACGAAGAAATTAGAAGGAAAATGTGCATTCAAAAGTTTATTTTTGGCCAAAAAGTGGTGGGAATTTAAATGTACAGGCAGAAAATAATAACACATTTTGTGTTATTATTAAACTCAGAAAAGTGGGTTTTCCATAATCTCTCCTTATAATGTCATATTCTGCTAAACTTTTGGTTGTTGGTGGTGGTGGTAAATGTCTAGTTAGAAGAATAAGCTTTTGCTATAAAAGATAATAATAAAAAAGACAGAATAAATACCAGTTAACAATGGACTAACCACTCGTGTGAATTACCAGATAATTAAATGCTCATAGATGTACACTAAAATAAAGTGTTACCAAAAAATGTTATGTCGCAAAGTTACAAATAGAGAGTTGTTATTATTTTACAAACATTTCACCTTTTTTTTTTTTTGTTAAGCCTCAACTAATAAACTTTGACATGTTTCCAGACAGTTCTGTTGGGTTTTCACATTATTGTCTATATATTGTGATCAAGATACATAGATTGATCTATACATTTTTGTGCTTACTGTATGATCCCATGGTGAAATGTATTGATATTGTTTGTTTTCAGCGCTGGCTGTGGTAGAACTGGAGTTATCTGTGCTTTGGACCAGATCTATCAACTACTGATTCACCAGGTGAGAGAGTGGCAGAGTGGTTAACCTGTCTTAAGCCTGTTAATGTGGAAGTGTTCCATCGTTCTGAATGTTTTTACAGAAGTTACCATCAGACTTCAGTATCATGAGGATTGTTATGGAGCTGAGAAGGCAGAGGCCCAGCGCAGTGCAGACCAAAGTAAGACATACAACCATGTGTTTGTTTGTTTGTTTTGTAATTCAGTTTTAAATTAATAAATATACAGGGTAAACTACAACAGGCATGTGAATCAAATGATGTTTAGACTGGAAGATCCTAAAAAACTGCTACAATCTCACACTCTCACAATGGTACAGATACAGAGTGCACCACTTGATAAAATCTTCTTGTTAAAAATCCAATCTAGATATGATCTCTGTCACAATCTGCTTTTTTGATGAAATCGTCATATTGTGATTTCCCATGTTTAAATGTAGAACATTTTTTTCCCAGCCTTCTTTGTAGTGACTTTAGGCTTCTTCTTTTTTCAAAGTCTTTTAATTTTGTTTGTTGTATGTTGTCATGTTTAAAAGTCTTTATTAAAAGGAGAAAAACTACTAAAATATGTACAAACTATCAATACTTATTTTACAGAGACACACAATATTTGAAATTAATCGATTATTTTATTAACTTTTTATTGAAGGGTTGAGGTTGCTTTTGTTTTATTTGTATTTATTTATTTTTATTTTTGTATTTTTAATATTATTATTTTTAATTTTTATCATTTATGTATTTATTATTATTATTATTTTAATTAATTAGTTCTTTTTTTTTTTTTTTTTTTTTCAAAAGTTTGGTTGCTTGTTTCTCTCTGAAAATCTGGCAACCCTGCTCTGCAGTTGACAGTGAAGTTGAAACTTTTCTTAAAAAACAACAACAACAAAAAACAGATGTTTTTTTACCTCAAAGGCAATAAGGAAATAGACAACAGGGGTGGGCAACCATTTTTACCCAGAAGACACAAATCCAGACAGAGGGCCGGACCGTAATTATTGGTGTAATAAATTCAAAATTTTACAAGACTACAAGAAAAATACAGTATATCTAGCCCTGCTTAAAAAAGCTTGGATTCAGAATTTTAATCTGGATTTCAATTGTTTTAGCTAGATATATTTTAATTGCTTACATACTGTAGATTCTAGAATATTTCACTGGTTTCAAAACATTTCTGATGGATTTTTATAAGAAGCTTTCTTAAAACAGACAAGAAAAGAATTTGTCTAAATGGGTAAGAAAAAATGTAACCGGCAAATAATTTTACTCAAATTGAGAATCATATTTTCTGGAGAATATAGTCTATTGAATATATAAATATCTTTATTAGGAATACAGACACATGCTTCAGAGCTACAGTAAGTGAATCAAAAAACAAATATACAAGAATCGCAATGAAAAAAAACAATCCAGCGCCAAGATAATCATGATATTATTTTTTGACATATCGCCCAGCCCTTCTTCTAGATGTAAATAGCATTCTTGCAGTTGTTTAAATCCATATTGAGTTACATTATTTATTTTATTGTTTTATTCTATTTTGCAAGGACCAGTACCGCTTCGTCTACACGGCCACTTCCTGTTTGTTCAGATGGTTCCTCCAGAAGAACAGCTCCTCTGCCGTGTACTCCAACTTACCAAGGGTACTGAATACTCTCCTGCCACTAATGCTGTTGTACTTATTGACTGAACCAAATGAAACAGCTGAGTTATTTCTGTCCCATAAAGACACAGTAAACTTAAACAACGTTATTTAGTTAGGATTTCAATGCTATTCTTGCCTGCTCTATATTTTAGTGTAGTCAGTTGTACTGAAGCCATAATGAGTGTTAGAAGTTAATGTTGTTTAAGATTTCTATCAAAACAAGCGCACATTTTAGCTTGGTTCAAATGTGTGGTCTTAGGTTGTTTTGTTAGGGATCTATTACTGTTCTAATAAACTGTGATTTTAGATTTTAGTAGCAACAGGCATGCTGTAAAAACATATATATGGTATGCACCAAAGTTAAAAAGTGAAAGGATTGCCATATTTCTACAAAGTGTTATGTAATGAATATAAGTCATAAAACTACTGTTAATTTTGAAATTGTGAAATTCTTCTTTGACTCATACACTAATAACATGAACCTGCTGCAATCAGACACACAGTTGTAGAGGCATTTTCAAATGTGACATATAAAGAGTGAGAGGAAGACTCACAGAGAAGTGACACTTCCTGTTTTTAAGCAGTTTAACACAACAACAGGACAGGACTGTACCGAGACCACACCACAACCAAACCAGAAACGTACCATGGACAAATAATGACTAAACAAAGACCATCTTATGACAGGTAGAACTTAGAGGTGAGTTTTTATTCATCTTGGTTTGTGTCTTGTTCAGCAGTTGACAACTTTTGGCAGTAGTATTTTGATGTACTTGGTGTTTTTTTTGTTTCTTGTGAAATATGTGCAGTATTTCTACTCACCCACACCCTCCAATGTACACAGAGCTAGACGAGGAACCTGTTGGATGATAGTTATTAGTTTGATTATACTGTGCGTTACGATCTGCAGAAGTCGGCCAGAGACTGTGGATGATTCTGTACCTTCTTGAAATACAAATGTGTATTTTTTGTGCGTTTTCAGTTGAAGTCTCAGAAGAGCACAAGTGCCAAAGCCGCTGCATCTCATCCCAGGTCAGTGCTTGTACGGTCTTGATTTTCCTTTAGTTGTTTTAGCTGCTAGAACAGAGAAGAGAGGAGCCGAAGGAGCAGAGCCGGCCGATGTTGGCTCAGTTTAATGAGAATGTGGTGAGAGATGGCCCATATGGAGGTGTGACCAGTTCAGAGTGAGATTCTCAGTCTCCTCAGTGTCACCCCCCCACACACACACGCACGCACACACACCAACACGCAACCCCCTTCCTCACGCCGACCCCCCATCAGCATCATGTTCATCGTCTCCATGGAAACTCTCGAGAAGCAAAGGAAAGGCTTCATCATATTCTGTGGATGGAGAGCTCAGACTTGCTCCATCTGAGGTTTTGTCCTCATCTTGCAGACAGGAAGCTGCTAGTGTTGGAGTATTGTGTAGAGTAGGATCAAAGGTGTCCAAACTTTTTTCTCAACGAAGTCAAAATTGACACTTGATTTGTCTGCTGAAGTTGTCAACACCAGCTGATGTATTTAACAAAGATTGTCTGCTGTGAAATAAATGTTTAAATTATCTTTATTTTTAGAGAAATAGAGTTACAGTTATTATCCACTAAGAGAGGCCCCTCCACCGGACTCTCTCATTCTTAAGATGGAGATAGGGCCCTCTAATACCATTCAATCCCAGTTACTGAAGTTGAAACTTGAAGATGAGAGTAGATCCTATTTTTATTACCTTGATCAACAACTATCCCACTGAGCGGTCACAGTACGTCAGGCTGAGAAGGAGCGTTTTAGAAAGCATTGATGAGCAATACTGGAGCACCTCAGGGCACCGTGCTGTCGCCCTTTCTATTTAATCAGAACATTGCTCACTTCACCCATGTACAAAAGTACTGTAATGACTCAGCTATTGTGGCATGTGTAAAAGAGAGAATGAGAGTGAGCTTATTACTGCATTCACTGTCTGGAGCAAGTACAACGGTTTGATTCTGTACATATCAAAGACCAAAGAAATGACCATTGACTTTGGCAGGAAACCTTCTTCTAAACTAGTCATAATCAACAAAGAGAACATCGAGGTAGTCCAAACCTACATATATCTGGAGTTTATGTGGATGACAAACTGGACTGGTCAGCACATGCTAGTGCCTGTACAAGAGAGGACAAAGAAGGCTCTTCTTCCTCAGAAGGCTCAGGTCATTTGATGTGAGCAGTGAGATGCTTTACATATTTTATCTGTCAGTTGTTATCTGTTTTCTTTGGAGTTGTCTGTTGGGACGACAGTATGACCTTGGATGGACAGCAACCGCTTAAACAAGTCGATCAACAAATGTGTCTCTGTGATGGGCAGAAGAGTGGACTATGCTAGAGAGAAGGATGAGGATTCTGATGCAGGCCATCCTGAATGATGTTCAACACACTCTGCATGATACAGTGGAAGCTCAGAAGAGTAACCGGAGTAACTGGAGAGATTTAAGAGAATGTTCATACGATCATCTTTAATTTAAGTTTCCAATGATCATTTTTCATTCATATTTTTTTTTTTCATTTTCTACCGCTTAATCTCGTTAGGGGTCGCGGGTGACTTGAGCCTATCCCAGTGACTTTGGGCTTTAGGTGGGGGAACACCATGGACAGTGGCCAACTTGTCGCAGGGTTAGACAGACAAACATTCACTCTCTCATTCATTCACTAAGGGAAATTTACAGTGATGCCCAATTAACCTAAACATGCATGTTTTTGGAGGTGGGAGGAAACCGGAGTACCCGGACAAAACCCACGGTGACACGGGCAGAACATGCAAACTCCACCCAGAGAGACTGTGAGATTGTGAGATGTTGATATTGTCCGACCCGGGAGTCGAACCCACGTCCTCCTTATTGGGAAGCCACAGCTCTAACCGCTCTGCAACTGTGCACCCCGGTAGCAGAGTGCAAATCACAGTCATACATAAAATTACACAGATTCCGAGGATCAATCTGTGTAATTTTATGTATGACTGTGATTTTACTGTGTGTTTTTTAGCTACTAGACACCCGAATTTCTCCTAAAGGGATCAATAAAGTATCCATTTAATAGTATCTCTGTCTTTTGATCAGATCCCAGCAGCAGAACATGGACGTGACGTATGCTGTGGTCAATAAGAAGGGGGCTGCACCCCAGTCCTCTACCCTCCCCAGGTAAGTAAACAATCAAACTGGAATAAATAAATTAAATAAATAAACAAGCAAACAAAACAAAATATAGTTATAATAAAAAAACAAACGTGTTTTTCATCCACATAGTGTATTTATAGGTTAAACTACAATGTAGTGGTGTCCAAAAAGGCTACATTCAGCAGAATATGTGAACTTTTAACACTCTGAATCTGTTTCCAGGCAAGCAGATGGGATCAATCACTATGACAATGTCCTCATGACGAGCCCGACTCCTATTTACAGTGTGGTCCGACCTCGAGCTAAGCCCCTTTCCTTGGACAGTCCCCTGTATGACATGGCCACACCCTCTGGCACCGATGTCCAGCAGCACTATCACCTGATCACAGGTCTCACGTAGTGTTATTACTTTTCATTTTTAAATGCAAGTAACTAAACTAAACTTCTGACTGTAGTAGTTGCATTACCTTTATAATATCGATGTTAAATATTTTATTATCAATAGTGGAATAGTGGAAGTAGCTATAAACAGTTGTTACAATGGATGGCAGTAGAGGTTGTATGATAAAATACTATAGTGAAAATAAAATGTTTATTTGGTGTTATTCCAGAGGCCTCAGGGCCAGTGACAAAAGCCGATGATGACGACGACTACGAGGACTTCAGTCCCTCACCTTCAGACTCCAGCTGTTTACCCCCCTCTAACGGGATTGGTACGATCCATTATTTGGCAGCATCAGACCTTTTCTCACTAAACACCAAGGGCATATTATCCAACCATAATTAACTAACTTCAAATAAAACTGATTAATAGGCCATTGATTGGTCATTCCAAACTCCAAAAAATATTTTAATGCAAAAACATATAACCAAACTAAACGTAGACTTGCTTTTTTTATGTTATTATCCTACAAAAAACTAATACGTAGATTCATGAGGTGAATTTGTGTTTTTTTGCAGGTTTTAATAAACGCGTAGCAAAACCCAGAGGACCCAGGGACCCTCCTGCTGAGTGGAGATGCCTTGAGAGATGAGACACAAAACTAAGTTATTTTTTATTTTATTAATATGCTTTTGACTGTTGGGTTATGCTGTGTGCTTTTTATGTGCTAAAATCCAAAACTAAAACAAAAATTAATAAAAACATATTTTTATTAAAATATTGTTTTTAATACTTTTGCCACAACTATGATGTAATTAGTTTTCCTCTTAAACTGTAGTTATAGTTGTGTCCACATGGAGGCGGTACATTCACACTTTACCCACATCTGGATTCACTACAGAACTTACCTCATCCTTACCTTCACCTATGTAAGCCTGTAAAAGCAGATCTGCTGTGGTTCTGGTGTGGTCCTCACTAGTTTACTTTTACTATGGACTGGTTTACATTGATAAAAACAATGTCAGATATTTTCTGTAATCCAAGTCTTTTTGAAGTGAACGCGGAGTAATATTTCATCCAGTCCACAGTGGACAGATGAACCACATTTTTAACCACATTACATTGCTTTGTTTGTGCACCTGTCTCTAACCAACCTTGTTCAGTGGCGTGTTACGTCTTACCTACAAATAGACTGTTTTTGTAAATGTTTTATTTATTTATTGAGTTAAATAAGAAGTAAACATGGACATTATCAGGTCACAGTGACTTGTTCTATTATTCACATCAGGCTTTCTGCTGGTCAAATATCCAGCCGTATTGTACTCCTGCAAAATGAGAAAAAACCAAGTGGGGTGTGGGGTGTTTCGATGGAAGAGCATCTGGTTTCCAAAAAAAAAAAAAAAGCTTTTAGACTTAATCATGCCAGTCCTTAATTGTGATTAGGGCTGCAACAGAAGTTCTCAAGTGATGCTACATCAGCTCAAATTCTGCAAAAGTCTAGTTTTCAAGTGCTCATGCATTCTGGACAACAATCGACTAATCGTTAGAATAATCGCCCGACTAATCGATTATCAAAATAAACTTTTGATTGTGAAGAAGCAGTAGCATTTTGAGGCTATATCAAAACAGCCAAACAATGCAAGAATTAGAACATTGTCTTTCCAGAATAATGCAGATTTTTGCTATTTTCATTGGTTCAAACTGCACTTCTAGAAAATAATTTTGCAAACAAACAAAAAACAATGTGCACCCCAAAAAGCTAACACCACCATTACACTGGTTCTAGTAATACAGCTTAGTTCTGATTTGGTTCAGGTTTGGTCCCGGTTTTACTTCTCTCTCCTGTTGCTAGGCGACAGAAGATGAAGCCTTTGAAGTCCCGGTGATTTTTTCTGATGAATCAGGTCACAGTCTGAGTTTCCACGGCAACAGCAAAGAGGGGCGGGGCAAGGGCAGAGGAGACAAGGAGGGAGGAGAGCAGGAGACAAGAGGAGGGAAGATGGAGGGAAAGGGGGATGACAGGAGGTGAAAGAGGAGAAGAGGAGTCCTGGAGAGACTAGTGGTTGTTTGTAGAACTGCAGGTGTTGACATTGGGTCTGAGAGGGAATCCAGAATGATAAGTGAACCATGACTAACGTGTTTATGCTTCCCAGAACAGGATTTTTCTGATGTAGAGGCTGTTTGAGTTACCTTACTTCATACCATCATTATAACATTTTTAAGATAACGTTGAGTTGGTGCAGGTCAGAATTCTATAGTGAAGTCACTGTATGTGTTGAACTCCAACTTGAGTTCTTCCACATTATCCATCTGGAGCTTTTCTTGCTGAAAGGGTTCAGGAAATGGTGGGACATTTAATGAAATACTTTAGGCTGACTGGGTGTGCTGGTCTACCTTAGTTGCATGTGTGATAGAACAGCAAGTGTCACACACAGTCACCTCTGCTCTTCTTTCAAAAAGGAAAGAACACGTACTTTCACAGGGCAGGGAAGTTTAAACAATCATTAAAGAAAAATATTCCAAGGCATCATTTGTCAAATCATGATTTATGTCGATTTTTTCCCTAGTTTATGATAATGTTGTTAAAGAACAGATGTGGAACTGGACAAAAGACAATTATGAAGCTTTTCTACCTTTCCAGGCACTCAAAGCGCTTCACAATCCACTCACCCAGTGTACGCAGACACTGAGGCAGTGTCGGTTAAGTGTCTTGCCCAAGGACACAGCAGGTCTCCCATCGAAGTACTAACCAGGCCCTGACTTGCTTAGCTTTGAGATTTGAAGGGTTCAGGCGTTGACAAGCAGGTATGTCCAAACACAAGCACAATAGTTAATACAATTTTAACTATTAGTCCAAATTGAGGGTCCTGATTTGGACCGTGGTCCAGCTTTTGAAGACCCAAGCTCTATATTTTGTTGTTCACTCATTAAAGAAAATTGCTTGTCTATTATTGTTTAAAATAATTAACCAATGACAAATATATCAAATTTGAATATAGGTATGTAAAGCAATGAAGCTACAGAAGTGTGAGAAGGGTTCACGTTTCCATTTTTTATGGAAGATTAAAATACAGTCTTGTAGATGAAAATACAACTAAGCCTAAAATAGCTGTCAAGGTTAAAACTGCCACTTAATGACATCACAGTTTCAGAGATGTAAACAGCCTAAAAAGCACCAGGATCATTACAAATATGAATCAATATTTTCTTTCAGAGTAATGGATTATAGAATGTTTGTTACTGGCTGGATCAGTTCACAGTATTGTTGTGTCCATGGACAAAACACTATCCTTGTTGCATAAACGTGAGTAATTGTTGTTCATGTTTCCCACAGACTTCTCTGGGGCAGTTGTGGCTGCAGGTCACTTGACTTTGAGTGTCTGGAAAACCATTAGTTACATAGATTAGTTCACGTTCAGCCACTGGAGCAAATCTGACGTAAACATTTTTCTCAGTAGGCTAATTACAACTCAGTTTTCTATTTCTGTGATCTGTTATGCTTGAGCTGGAGAAATGACTTCATTGAAAATCTCCTGACAAACTGATCACTTCTGCAATTTGCACTTGACAGTACTTTGAACTCAAATTACCTTTTGCCCTTCCTTCCCTTTTCAGGACAATGAACTATATTTACATTACAACAAGGCCATGATGCTGGTACGCTGCACGAGCTGGCTTCCTGAGCAGAGTGGTTATCCCGTCTCTGTCCTTGTAATGATCTTTGTGCTGTTTACAGATGTTTACAGATGTTTGAAGCTGGGACTCTCTTTCATTTATTTATCCTCTGCAGAAGTTTACCCAGCTCATGTTTGGACTTAGCACATGCTTTAGGATCTCTGTGAAGACTCGCCACTAGTTTGTGTATAACCTTAATGTGTGTGTCCGTGTGTGTGTGTTTAGATCAGAGTTGTATAAAACAAACGGTGCAAAAGGATCAGGCAATCATTGAACACTGAAAGATTGTTTGTAATTTACACAATCAGAAAGTCAGTGAATACATATGGAATTATTGGGATTGTGATTCTGTTTCAATGATTAGAGCGCTTTAAATTTTAGCAGTGAGTGGTAAAAATGCATTAGTCAATAGTGAGAAAGAACCTTTAAGAAAACATAGCTACAATCTGACAATTAATCTAACCAAACACAACTCTGGTAAATATTAAGTTTGCGTTTGACATGTAAAGAGGAAAAAACAAGTAAATATTGATAGAAAACAAACCAGATAAACAACATTCTCTTATACTGTATTTTTTAATGACAAAGACTTTTCTAGTCATTGCAAAATTTTTATTTATTCATTTTTTTTGTTAAACCAGATTAAACGGGGAGACTGCCTCCAGTGAAAAGTCCTCCTGTGTCGCAAAACCACAAAAAAAAAAAATCCCAAGCACAACACAAAGCTGAAATAAAGATGGTTACAGAAGATTTTTAAAGAACACGATGAGGAAATTTATAGGTGGGGTACACTGCAAACACAATTTAAGGTTTTAAATCTAGCCACTTCCTCTCCTAAATCCCTCGACACATTATTAATATAATAACTCCACAGACAAAAAAAGGGCAATATATATATATATATATATATATATATATATATATATATATATATATATAATATATATATATATATATATATATATAATTGATCAGCTGTTTTTATTGTTGAAGAGCATGAATGCATCTTCATTCAGTCTATTTTCTGTAAAAATCTGCATACATTTAGTTTGTCAATTTTAAGTGTATATTTTCCTCCCTGAGTAAGATATCATTTAATAAAAAAATATAGAACATTAAAAGTGTTTTACAAGCTTTATCCAGATGGGAGAGGTGCTTTTATTGTGAAAGTCTGTTCTGTTTACAACTGCTTCATTTCCTATCTGTGATGAGGTTCATCTAAAAAACCACAGTCTTTTATCAGACACTTCAGACTGTTTTTACAGGAGTCTGAGGAGACCAAGGGAAAAGGAAGGGGTTTTACTGTTGCTTTTAAAGACAAAAACAACAAAAAATTAGGAACACATCAAAAAGAGGAACTCTTCTCAGATCAGAAATGTTAAGTGTTGCAAAAAGGCAGTTTCAAGGAAAGTTCAGTCAAAACCTTCATTGGTTATTTTAAAAAAAAGTGTAACTGAAGTGTCTATATTAATCCAGTTATTGATGAATTAAAGACTTAGCCTTTAGTTTTTTCACGTTTAACGCTCATTATAGGCTATGTTCTAAACTGGAAAAAATCTCTTTAGTTTGCAGTTAGTCTAGATCTAGTAATGTACTGTTTGTCAACTAATATCCAGGAAGACAGCTTGTTATTGTTTTTTCCACAGTGTAGGTAAAATAAAACATTTTGTTTATTGATCTAAAATGGCTGAGAAATAGAAACAGGTTCATTGACTTTCTGTTCAAAACTGCAGCACTGATAAGACCCGCCTCTTTCTTGTAAAGTTAACTGTAGCAAGCAGCAGATTTTGAATTACTTGTTTATGTTACTGGATAGTGGCCACATGACTCTCTGAATCAGAACTTTTGAGTCAGCAAAAGTAAAAGTAGGTGGGGATAGGTGGTAGGTGAAAACAGGGCTTTTCTGAGCATGTGAGCATCAGCTGCAGGACAATACAAGATTACGCGAATACGCATGAATCAATCTAAATACAACTTTGAGTAAACTAATGATGAGAAAACACTGTCACAACATGGCTAAAAACTCCAAAAACTATGTACATAATAGATCCCCTTTAAGAAGGCAAAATCTCAGCTGCTCAAAAGTAAAAACTAGATTATTGATGTCTTTTGTTGACATTTGGCTAAGACAAAAATGCCAATTGATGACACAACAGAGCATTTAGATCTTCAGAGATGTAGCAACCTGATAATGTACTTGTATGAAACCAAATACAGCTCCATGTTTTAGATGAGGGAATAATATATATATTCATATTTGAGTAAAAATTCACAGCAGCCAGTTGTGCATGATGTATCTTTATTTTATTTAGTCATATGTTTAAAATTTGAGAATTGTTGACAAAGTATTGTAAATAATCAGATTTTATCCAGCTACACACAAAAAACAAGCAAACAAACAAAAAAAGGCATTATGACTAAGAGCATTTGTTTTCTCTGCTGTTAGAAACTCATTAATACATAACAAGACCTTATGTTCGGTCTAGACAAAGAATTAGTCCAAGGTTAGATTGAGTTTGAATTAGACTGATAAAAGTGAGTTAAACATGTATTTAATAAAACTACACTGAGTCTTATTCCGTCAGGTCAACATCATGTGCAGGACAGCAGTGAAGAAGAGACCATCTGGACTTGGTTTGGGTCTGGTCCTGGTCCAGGGTTGGGCTCAGGGTTTGGGTTTTGATCAGGTAAATTACAGAGGGCCTTAAACACATCAGGGTAATTACAGACTTCCACAAATACACTGAACGCACCACGCTCTATTCTGAGATCTGGACCAGGGGCTTCTGCAGGAATGAACTAGACCTGCTTCGGTTCTGTTCATGGGTTTCATCAGTTTCCTATTTTAGACAAGATTTCGAGGACTTGTTGATAATGTCAAACTTTTTTTCAGCAGTCATCATTCATTATCATTATGAAACGCATAGTCTTCTACACCAACAGATGTTCAAATCTCATAAAGGCATCGAGACAAATGATCGTAAACATTTTTCCAGATATTTTATTAAGATTAAAAAGACACATATGCTTTATGACAGTTTCTTAAATAATAGCCTACATAAGACGCCAATGTGAAAGTTCTCAGGAACATGCTTAAAAGAAAAGAACAATGCAAGTTACACGCGACGTAAAGGCTCATATTTTGCATCTTTTTAAACAAAAAACAGAAATATTAAAAACGATATATACTGTCAAAATAATAATCTGGTTCATTTGTTTTATTATAGGAAAAGATTATTAATTAGACATTTCTTTGTTTGTAGATACATCTATTTGAGATCACACAAGACAGACAAGCTAACTTGTTAAATATTAATTACCTTAAACAGGAAGTGTGTTGTCAAGAAAAGTGGGCAGGGCAGAATAAGGCAAATATGACTTTAAAACATATTTCATTAATTCAAGCCTTTTCTTTGGATAAAAACTTAATTGGTATTAAAAATCACACAACAATCATTTACACTACAAATGTCTATATTAATATTCAATACAGCACATAATGCTGTGGGTTTCTTTTGCCAAAACCATTTACTATATTCTTCACATGATGTAAAATTACAGTATTTTAATCTCAATTTCACCACTGAATGTTACAATAATTTATGTTCTAATTCACTTTACTCTGCAGGTGCCTCATTTTGGTCTTGTTCTTTTTATTACAAATAATGTTTTTATTACACACTTTTAAAAGATATTCTGCTTTTCCCCCTTTCATATAGCCTAATGTAACATTTATTTTTAGTATAGACATACACAAAAACGTTATTTCTCAATAGACCAAACTAATGATGATGAATAGGTTATTCAGTCCGTTTTCAAAAGCAGCATAGACCCAATGAGTGGCCGCCTCTTTCCATTAGTGAAATTGGAGGTTTTTGAAGGATGTGAAATAAAAACACTGGCTTTAGTCACTTCCTGAGTCTAAGACAGAGGCAGGTGAGTCACTGGACAGGTACAAACAGATTAAAACAAGGATAAAGCAAAGACCACAAAACTGGGACTGGGAAGTTAAAAGCAAAAATAGGCCAGGAGTAAACCTGAATCTCTCCTGGGCTAGACCAGGATCAAACATGGACACAGCGGCCCCAAACCAAGTCTACAAGAATGGGCTCACATTTGAACAAAATAAAGAAGAAGAATTAATTCATAAAGCCACAGAATCTGTTCTATAGGTCGGAACCAAACCCGGACTCGGACCATCCATCAGTCTGGTCCGATCCACATCTGGCTGTGGAGCAGAAAAACAGCAGATTAGGACCGGACTCCTCCACTAGGGCGCACTCACAGGGACCTGCTAACTAATTCCACCTTAAACTGACTTTTGTCCACAAAGATGCCCAAACCAAGAGCTCTAAACTAACTTCACATCACTAACTTCATGTCTGTTCACATTTATGACTTCAAACCCTTCTTTAAAGAGAGGGCTTGTCTTACTGTACAGTTTTTTGGAGACCCCTCCCCCCGTTTTGGCCCCGCAGTGGTTTGCTCCACGCTGGGGGCTGTGCGTCGCGGAGAAGGGGCAAAGCGAGCCGAAGCAGCCTGTGTGTGAGTGGGCCAGTGCGCCGCTCTTCAACCGCTTCTTTTCTACTGGATTTACCTCCGCTTCCCAGCCCGAAACCTGGACCTGACCCGTGTGCTCCCGTCCGGGTCTGAGACGGATCCACACACGCGGGATTTACGCTCAAAAGGAAGAGAAACCGAGTCCAGGACAGAGAAGACGCCGTGGGTTTAAAGCACTGGTTCTTCGCTTCTCGCTCCAGGTGGGTCTTGGTTCCGAGGTGGTTCTGGCGCGTTTTGTTTGCTTTGGCTGTGTTTCAGCGGGGCTGTGGCGTGTGCTCGGTGTGCACGAGGACCTGCTGGATGTGGGGGTGTCGGCGCGTGAGGTGGGGTGTCTGTGGATGTGAAATGGGGGAGAAAAACGCCGCCCGCCCCTGCCGTAAACCTAGCCCACCGCTCCTTTACCGCATCTCCCCGTTTGATAACAGGAAGGTTTTGACGCTCCAGTGTTGTTTTGGATGGGTTTTCCCGCGCGTGCATGTGAGAGGCTGTTTGTGCATGTGATGGTTGATACCCCAGGTGGAGATGCGTGCACGCGCGTGCATCACATCAGCCTAGTAAATGTATGGGCTGGCTGTTCAGACTATCCTTTTTGGGGGAAGCGTAAAAACACACGGCAACAGAATTTCTACCGCTTGCGGTTTTGCTTTAAAGCAGAAGCGATACGCCGTGTTTAGCCGCGTGTGCACGCGTGTGTGAGCGCGTGCGTGAGGGGAGAGTGCTAATGGGGGAGGAAGGAGGGGGTAGTACATCCATTAAAGAAGAACAAAGGGGGAGGCTGTAGGGAGAGGCGTCAAAACGAAGCGAAAAGAGGAGGAAAAGGGCGATAAACGAGGTAACTGGACCCATGTCAGTCAGGCCCGTGGATCGGTCAGAATGGGGTTCACATGGAGCTGTTCAGAGCTGCTTCAGAGGAAGGACTGGGGACATGCAACAGTGTCGACTGTCTTTTCGGGGCCAAGGCATCCTTTAACTCGGGCTAGTTTGGGCAAAAAGCCTGAATGAAATGGTTGAGTCACTATGTCAGGCCAAAGTGTGAGCCACATCTAACCTGGCTGGTGTGGGCTAGGGGGCTGAATTTGCTCAAAACAGGTACAAAAGTGTCAAAGGCTCACAAAACATTCTGACTCCTTTTCAGGATGTCCAGTCTTAACCAGCCGGTGCCTAAAACAGGACCAAAACAAGAGCAGCTCTAAACCTGGAGCCTATCTGACACAAGAGATTGATGGATAGATATATTGATTTTCCTCAGAGATGTTGGTGATATCTCAGATCACTCATCTATCACTCTAATGGTTAATCATGACTCTGGCGCCAGTTCAGATTTGAGCACAACAGGATTTAGAACTTGTAGCTTTAGAGGTAACAAACATGCCCCAAACATGTTAGAATGTTGTCATCTGTCACCAACATGTAACAGTGCTATGACATTGCTATCACTCACCAATTCTATTAAGCATCTAGATTAGACATCTAAACCTCTCTCATTATAAATCAGATATCTGATATTGATTGATGTATTTTGTAGTGTGTCTTACACAAGCAGCTCATATGTCTGCCATCATTAATCACGCATGAAAATAATAAATCAAGAACTGTATCCGAAAGAGGCTGAGTTTAGGTTTCTCCGATTGAAATTCCCCAGAATCTGTGAGTGAGTTAAAAGTGGCGCAAGCTTGATAAGTAATTTAAAACCTGTTCAAAGATTTAAAAATGACATTACAAAAAAGGTTAGGTTGGGTCTAGAGTTGAGCCCAAACTGGCCTTTTTACCCATACCATTGCCATTATACTATCATGTTTTCATTAAGACTTGACTGATCTGAGACTGTTTGACTCTTTAAACTAGATTCTCTCTAAACTTTTAAAAAAGTAAAAGTGAAATCAGTTTAGTATCTGTCCCTGTGCTTGCATATTAGGAGAATCTGTACAAAGGCAGTTGTTAAAACACAGTGGACCAAAAAGATGAAAAGCGTTGGAATAATAACATTTCCCCTGCTCTGCTTTCTCCGCCTCAGTCTAAACGTCCTGAAGCTTTTAATTCTGTTTTTGTTGAATGTGCAGCTCACAGTCTGAGTCGGAGTTTGTTAAAGGAGCCATATGTCACACACTAATGGGATTTCCTCCTGCAGTCAAGGTTTGGGACTCGGGTGCTGTTGGTTTTGCGCTGGGTTAGTCCTGGTTAAAAAACTGGAATGGAAAAATGGAAAGCGAACTATGTAGGCATAATGGAAGTGGAAAAAGGTCTAAAGCAGATCAAAAGTAGGTCTAAACAAGGCTAAGTCCAGGTCCACACCCAGAGGTACTAATGTAATTGAGTGGCTGGTTATGAGAGAGGGTCCTACATTAATATTTATGTTGTGTCATTCTCCATTTGTGAAACCATACGTCACACTGACTAATGGATTCTATAAAACCAGCTTTAGTCATCTTTTAGTCCTGATCTAGTTCCTGCTGGTCCTGGTTGAGTCCTGGTTGAGTCCCAGTCAGTGCCGCGTGTGAGAAGAACAGCTCAGTGCAGTGGTTTGCAATACTGTGATGAAGAGGTTATTATGGGATATCGAGCAGCTCTGACCTTGACCCAGGTGTGTCTCTTCTGCACGCGCTCACAAGTATTGATCAGCTTTACGTCTGGTCATTTTCATAATTCATTTATTGTATTTTTGTTTAAAGGAGACCTATTGTGCTCACGTCTGCTTAGTTCTACGGAATGTTATGTTATAGGTTTTGGACATTTTAAATTGTGTTGTTGATTTAAAATAGAGCTGCAACAAGTTAATCAACTTTTAAAATTAAATTGACTTACAAAAGACTGGTATTTTCAACAAAATGCAAATACTTTCTTTATGAAACATTTTGATTTTAAATTAGAATTGATACAGCTCTGGATTGATCTACAATGGTCCTGTTAAGGTTATTTTTGAAGTATTAATGAGCATCAAATGAGTATCTAGTTTCTAGTCTATCTAGGACTGGGCGATATATCAATATATATCTTATATCGTGATATGTACTGGACAAGATATCTAGTTTCAATACCAGTATTAATATTGATTATTATCTGATTTTCAAAACTTTTGACAAAACTTAAAATCTACATCTCCAGGACGTCCTCAAGTGACGTTACTTCAACTCAAATTTGGCAAAAATCTTGTTTTCAAGTCATCTTTGTGTTCTAAGCAACTAATCGATTAATAGAAAGAATAATTGCCCAGCTAATCGATTACTAAAATAATTGTTAGTTGCAACTCTACTCTAAAATGAGTTGATTTAAAAAAACTAGCCCAGTGTCTTCAGTGTTGAAATTTGTGGAACAGTGCCATTTCTTTGCGTTACGTCATTGAAGAGACAGCAACAGTAAATCAAAAGATTGCAAAGTCACAATTTAGTCATGTCATAATGATATTATTAGATATTTAGCACAGATTGAAAGTTTGCATGTACGAGTAAATAAATCAAATGGAAAATGAAGGGAAGGGGACATTTTGATTGTTTTTGTCTATTTCACCCAACCCAATGTTTTCATTTGTGTCAAACTGGTTTAGCTCTGATGATCCTATGTGTGCCATCAGTAAGTAGCAGTGAGCTTTTATTAGTGGAGATTCAGTGAATCAGTAGAATGGCGAGTAGCGAAGGTATGGCGTCTGGTTCTCTGGTGAATTAAGATTTCTCATTTATGCATTTGACTGGAAGATAAAGACAAAAAAATGTATATGTTGATATGTTTTCCTATACACAATATAAGAAGTAAAAAGATAGGCTAAATTGGATTACATGCACATTGGATTACACTGTTTCATTATTTCTCTGTAACTGGTGTTTTATCAGCTCTATTTATTTACACATGATGAAATTAATTAAACCACAATTTTTACCTAATATATCAGCATAATCTATCTCCTTTAAAGATCAGGTACAGGCGAAACATAAAATGAATGAGACATTTCTTTGACTTTGAATACAATAGATTTTAAAACTGTTTTTCATTCACACAAATCCAGGAAGCTGTTAGATCCAGACATCCTCAACTCCCAGACCAGGGACTAGAGAACGGGGCCGTAGACCAGGTAAAAACCTCGGGCAGGACTTCCTTCAGAGGCTGGAGTAAGTCTCACAGGAGGTCCAGGTCAAACTCATTCTCTTTTTTGTTTTGTTTTTAGAATTGTTCTTAAAGTGTGGCAGTTGTAAGTGTTTCTTTCAGAGGAAACTGCCCTTTGTGACTGAAAGGTCTCAGAGTGTTGTTGGCATCTTTTTTTATATTGAGGTTTTAGACAGTTTATGAAGCTGTTTCCTTACACTTTACTACATAAGTAATACAGTATCTATACAACTATTCTTACTGAAGCTAGGACTTGGCGACATGGTAAAAATCGATGAGAAAATTTTCTTAGAAAAGATTACTAGTTTGATTTTATCACGATTTATGTAGATCAGCCGTGTCCAAGCTTTTTTCATCTAGTTTCATTAAGAGCATGCTGAAACCGACTAAATAATGGCCAATCTGAGCCATAAAAAAGGAACATACAGTGACAAATTCAAATAAATCTATTTAAAACAAGTTAAATTGAGCCACAAGACATTTATTCAGGCTTCAAACCACTATAGGATATTGCCCTGCTGTAAAATTTATTACTTTTTGCCTGAGGACCACAGTTTGGACATTATCTTTGAGGTAAATATAATCAAATTTGAGAAAGTTCCTGCTTCACTGTGATTGGCTCAATTCAGCTGCTCTGCTGTTTTTTATAATCTTTTTTGCCTGATTATCAGTGCACTTTCCATCAAAGATATGGTCACATCATTGATTTAAAGCAATAGTTATGTAGGGCTGTAGTCCTTTAGTCGGTTGGTCGATTAATCGGTCGGAGTCGTCGACCAACATTTTTATTAGTCGAGCAAGGATTTATTTTGATTATAAGAATTTGTATTGAACAGTAACAAAAAGAAGTTCATTAGTTAAAGTTTTGGGACCCAATCTTTGCCCTAATCTGCCTATTTTATGAATAAATACACTGTTTTCAATTTATTTCCTCCATAAATTGTTGTTTTTGCATGACACATAAATTTTTTAGCTAAATGGTCAGTTCAAAACATACTTCTTAGTCGATTAATCGGTCGATGGGATTAGTTTTTAGTTTATCAAGAATTTCTTTGTCGACTAGAGCCCTAAGTTTTAGAATTTGGCATCTTACCTATCATCAATGGAAGATTAATGTAGATTGTTATTGCAAGACAGTTTACACAAATGATTAAGTTCAACAAATGTGATCCAGTGTGTGTCATGTCTCAGGAGGATCCACAGTAGAAAAGGATTCACTGTTTTGGAATTCGAGCTGAAATTGTTGCGACTGTCCTGATAGCACCAGCCCTTGTGAATCTGTTTCTAAGAAAACTTCCCAGCCAATCTGAACATGACTAAGTCTTGCACAACTCGAAATGACATAATAATATTAGATGGACCAAGACTGGAATGTTTGTTTCTGCCTGCTCTTACACTGTTCGGCTCCGTTGGCTTGTACATGTATCTGATATCTCTGCATGTGTCTGTAATGACAGGTTGGGACTGATTTTTAGGGTGGAGTCCCTCAACGTCAACCCAAACTCCAACCAGAAGCCTCCCAAAATAAGTCCAGCTCTCTTCATCTCTCTCATGCTCTGATAAAAGTGTAACATGTTTATTTATTTACACAGTAGCACACTAAATATGTGAATAAAATCAACTGTCAGCAGTGGACTTTGGACGGAAACCTCTTGAGACAAAAATGTTTGAATATGAGTGGTGAAAGGTGGAGACATTTCCTTTTGACCTTTTGAATTTACAATGTACAAAGTTATCTAAACAATGAGGTTTGTACAGCACATGATTTACTGCAGCCTGAAGTAATGCCAGCAGCATGGGAACAGCTGACCACAGACTTCTGCAAAAGCTTGGGTCTCTAATGTTTTATTGGGATTTTTTTTTTTTTTTTGCGATAAAAGATAACATGTGAAAGAATGTGTTGCCTTAGATAACCTTGACTGAGTGTAAAAATAGTCAGCTCATGTAGTAATTGCAGAGATGATAAAAGAGCACAATGTAACTTACCCACCTGTACCTGTTCTAATGTGATAAGCCACTCTTTTATACAGTCAAACCCAGCAAATCTTAAATTACAGCTCTTGATCTTTTAAGTCTTGATATCATATTGAAGCACAGCATCCGTATCCTAGTGTTTGTTGATATTGGGTATTGTGTTGATTTACTGAAAGTAAATGGAGCTGAAAATGCTGGGTTGATGTTTTTTCAGAAAATATTTTTTCTTGCCCTAAAGTGGAACAATCCAAACCAAGCATGTACTTGTCACGGAGACAGACAGGTGACAGACTGTTAACCAGAAACATTACAAAAGCCACGGCTCCTGGGAGATCTGGGGAAAAATGGATATTAATTGAGCTTGTATTTTCAATTGAGTTTCTCTTTCATACAGAAAACACAGACCACTACCGAACAGTTCAACACAAAAAAAATCAGATTCTACATTTTTTTTTTTTTTTTTTTTATTTAAGTCATGTTACTTTTTGAGGTGAAAGTATTTCTTTTTCAGTCAAATTAGAAAGTTACTCACTTGGATTTCTGAATGGAGATGAACATTTTCAAAGTCACAACACCAAAAAATCACAATTTTTTGTGGCCATGCAAGCCGCTCAAAGTAAAATGCAGATTTTTATTCATTATTTAATGTCACAAAGCATCTAAAGACAAATATGCAATCAGTAAGTTTATTTTGCAAAAGTTGCGCAGTGCATCTTTAAGGGAGACATTTGAAGTTACGTTCCCCTCAAAACTCCATTCTGAATGCCCCTGACCTGTGATGTCATAGATAGATCTTTGAGATCTGTCCTTAAATCATCCAGAATAGTTTGGAGCATTTCTGCAGCTTCAGCACATCAGGCAAGATCAATTTGATTGTTTACCCTGTGAAATTTCCTTTTCAGTCAGTAGACATAGCGCCAACTCAATTCCTGATGTGGGAAACAACAGTCGTGTGCTTTACTACACTCTTTTTTTGGTTCCTTTTGCATGAGATTACAAAGTGAGCATACTCAAGAGCATGTTTGAAGGAAGGAAACGACACAAAAAATGCAGGTTTGTTCTTGACGTATATCGTTTTTAGCAGAAAAATATACTTATACTTGTGCTCTTATTGCCACATGATTATTGGATTTGTCCATTCAAATGCTCTAGTTGAGATGATTACTGAGTTAGAGTAAATCAATTTAACACTCTTTAGATTTTTTTTTTTCTTCAGATTGCGTAGCTTCTAATTTCTGGTACTTAACATTGAACTATATGACATGTGTAGATCTTCATTTTACATTTTGTTTAGTTGTTAATCATGCCTTAAAAATAAAAAACAGAACCATTCACATTTCACTACTGAAGAAGTGATCAGCCTCATCTCTTCAAAGTGACTCTTAACAAGCAGTAGATTGTCGTCGTCTTCTTTTTTTTTTTTTTTAAGTGACTTATGTGACATTATACAAACTTACCTGTATATCCCCAGAAGTCTTACTTTTTGCAGTCTTATAGCAAAGCACAGGGATGTGGGCGGAGATGAAACGGGACTTGTTTTAGCACTCGAGCGTCAGCTGCAGGACAAGGCCAGATTACTCAAACATCCGTGAATCAATGAAAATACAACTTTGAGTAAACAAATGGTGAGGAAGCTCAGTTGTAACAAGATTAAAAGCTCATGAATGTTTATTGTGCATAATACGTCCCCTTTAAAGTGCTTGGAAATGGGAACGGTGTGTTTCAGGGTGAGGTGTGTCTCCCGCCTGACTCACACGGTCTTTACTTTTACTGTTCAGTTAGAGGAGACTGAATATGGTATACAAGAAATTACTTTTTATCTTTTTATTATCATCATCTGTTGTCATATTTTTCTGTATTTTCCCACTTTTTGTGTCTTTGCAGCACATCTCAGCATTTTTTTATGCATTGGATTTGGATTGAAATTGAAAATATTATATTTTTGGTCTTGACGCAAAAATTGTCTGTCAATGAACAGCTTATTAACATCCTTTACTTTATTAAGCTTTTTGTCTCAACATGTAGCATTATCATCACCACAAGATTTGATTTTGATTATTATTTTTTTATATGTTATGAGTTTGTTAAGTTCTCTCTGGTCTAATCATCCTGTTAAAAGTGTTCCTGTGCCCAGAGCACTTTGAGAGCCTGACCCCTCACAGTCCTTTGTAGCCGTTTAAATGGACCAGTGTAGTTCACTAACAACAGAAGAGACACATTCAGACCCAAACACGGCTTGTGTACATCTGCATTTTCAATCTTTAAACAATCCATTCTATCTCTGAATCCTGACTTGCCCGCTTGTGTTTAATATAAATAGTTGCTGTACCCACTTTGGCATTTGCAGTTTCTTGTGGTGTGGCTGTGGATGATAAATAATGAATGTCCCGTTCTCTGTGTGGGTCATTAAACGCCTCAGTCTTAAGCACAGCAGGACGCTCACTTTTCCAGACGACACTGAATGGTTTCAGAGATAATTAAAGACCAGCTGACACTTTCCCACCAATTCATACTTTTTCACTGTTATTTCAGATCATTTATTAGTGCTACCTTTTATGTTTGCTCAATTGTTATTATTTCTATTCAATTAGAACTCAAAACAGTCTATTGGGAGGATATTGGAGGATTTACATTTGCAAGACTTCATTGATAAATGTCCCAGTCTCATTCAAGTTAAATCCAGGAAGCTATCAAAGACCAGGACTTCCTTAGACCGGGCCTAACTTCAGACCGGCTGATCCAGGACCAGTTTGAACTCCTCAGAGTGATGACAGGAGTCCATTGTCAAACCGTAGGAAATGAGAAGTGCTTCCTCTCTACCAGCACATGCCAGAGTGTTCAAAGACTTCATTTTATAGTATCATAGAGTATAGGGGAGATATGATCTTGTGGGTTAATAATTTGACAAACAGTCATGTTGTTTGACATTTCAAACGCTGCCAAACGCCCTTGGGCAAGACACTTCGCTGACAATGACTGATTGAGTCTCAGTGTGGGGCTGGTAGTGGTAGGGTCAAATCAGCAGGAGACTGATCCTCAGCTCACACAGAAATGAAGAAGTGACATCTCTACATAGGGCCGGGCCATATTTATGTTCAGACAATAAGTCAATCGAACAGAAATGTCTTAAAACATATTTTAAGACATTCTTTATGTGTAGTTTTAATAGGTTGTGTTTATGTTGTAGAATGGGATGATGTCATAAGCGAGATGTTGGACAAAAGCCAGTTTTTAATAACATTGTACAAGGTCTTTTCATACATTTTCAATCTGGTGAGTTCTATCAGTGTCTAGACCCATTCTTATTTTGCAGTTTAACATAAAACAGTAAATATGATTAGCGTGGTGTTGTGATGTTATGTGAACACAACCTATTTTATTTCAAATGGCCTTTTTGTAACAATTACAAACCAGACTTTTTGACTTTTTAGCGCTGAGCCTCAGAAAACACTTGTCCGAAATGTCCCTAATCTGTTTTGTCTAAGTTTTTAAGTTCTCCAGACTAATTTTGAGATTTTCTGTAGCATTAGTATATCAGGCAAGATCATTTTGATTATTTTTCCTGTGTAATTTCCTTTGCAGACAATAGATGGAGCTCTAACGTGTGTGCTTTATGGTACTTTTTTAAGCTCTTATACATAGGATGACAAAATAAAGGTTAGTGTTAGAGTTAGTATAATAGTCTAGTTTTAGAATGTTTTTTTTGTCTTGTTTTTAGACCATTCTCAGCCAAAACTTTTGTAAAGGTTTAGATTAGAGAATGGGATATTTCTTCACTTCTTTAGTACATTTTACAGCCTCATCATGTCCACAGCCACCATTCAGCTCTAAAACAGCAAAGACGGGTCTTCGCACATTTCTGATAACATTTGACTTTTGTGTGTCTGTCTACAGCTCCCCTTTAGCAACAGCATTGCACAGAATTCCACACATGATCACTCGAATACGCGTAAATGGGACAAGAGCAGTTGTTTAATCGCAGCAGTCCAGTTCAAGTCGAGTCGGTAATGAGTTTAGTGAGAGAACAGCTCTGGTCTAATGAGTGAGTGACAGAAGAGTTAGACCTGATTAGCACCCAACAGGAAACAGGAGCCGGACCAGCACATGCGGCGCTCTCTGCGGGGGCCCGAGGGAAGAGAGAGAGAGAGAGAGAGAGAGAGGGGTCAGTGTGCCTCTGAGTGAGTGAAGACCCCAGTGCAGCTGGACCGACTGCAGTCTCCTCAGATCACACGTCTGAATACAGCTGTGTGTTTTCTAGTGTCCAGCTGGTCTCAGAGTTAGTCACATCATGGACTTGTTTTGTATAATGTCAGTCGTGTGTGATAAGATAAGAGATTAAGGCTGCAACTAACCAGTGTTTTGTTTATCGATTATTCTGAGATTATTTATCTGATTAATCGATTAGTTAAGGGCTGGTCATTATGAGATCTTTTTAAATCTAACCAAAAATAATGTTTAGTCAGATTGCAAAACTCCGAGTTCAGTTGGGAGTAGGATTGGACATTTTTTTCACAGTTTGATTCTTGGCACACCAGAATTCATTTTAAACTTAGTCTACATGTTTTGCTGGTTTACCTAAGGCATTCTGAGCCTCCGAAATGTTCAGCACGATGTGTTTTAAGGTTTTTTCACAGCTTTTAGTAGTCTGCTAACAGCAACCACAGTGCCACCAACAACAACAATGGACTCAGTGGAGTTTGGACACTTTATTAAACATGGTTTGGACATTGCAGACTCATTGATTCTATGCATAGAAGCTGTTTATTTTCAAACTGTTTATTTTCAGACTTTAGCGTTAGCATTGACAGACAAACACATTTTGGTCCTTTGGTGAAATATTCTCCTCATTTGTAAAGTATTTAGCAGGTCTTCAGTGAAAACCACCAACAACTCACTGTTCACTGCCTGATCTTAAAGTATTTTTTTATTTTTTTGACTGAGGGCAGTGAAACCCCATAGAAATGAACTTAACAGGAAATGAACATGCCAGCAGGAAATTAGCATTTTTGAAAATAACTAAGCCAAGTGACTTCTGTGCACAAAGCCAATTTCCACCTGAATAACAAGAAATCTGTGCTGGGGACAATCAATGTTAAGTTGTTTTATTGTAAAAAAAAAAAAAAAAAAATTGGATGCCTCAGAAAAACAAACGACTTTTTTGTGAATTGGCTAAATAAAACATGGCTTTTCAAAAATAGAACCTTATTACTGCTTTAATTAAGTTTTTTAGATAATTGAGACAGAAGTTTATAAAGAGAATATCTACAAAGTTCATATTTAAGTCATTCCTGGGTCAGTTTTTGTGAAACAACAAGTAACAGAATGACAAAACTCACCTCAACAAGAATAAACTGATGTTAACTTTCTCTGACTGAGAAATGACAAAAATAACAAAACTAAGTTATTGAGGGACGCATGAGGATCGAACCAGAATTCAATTAAAACACCACTATAGAAACATTTATAATCTTTCTTGATTTAGATGAGTGTGAAAAGTCTGGGTCTCTTGTCACTGGCAGATGATTTAAATGATTTTTTTACCCAAAACCCAATGTTCCTAGTTCTTGAAATTTTAACATGTCTGGTCTTTTTGCAGTGAAACAAGTTTTATTCTATTCAAAAGACATTTTACATAAGTCTAGTATCAATCATTTAGTAGTATTCTCTTTTTGTCTGATTAATAAAACATCTTTCAGCAGGTTTTAGAGTCTGTGTACAGTTAAGTAAACAAATAATGAATTAGTTGACGATTATTGGAATAATCAGTTACTTTGATTTATCAGTTAACTTGTAATTGTATAATCTTTATCAACTGTGGAGAATTCTGTGCATTAATTTAAACAGCTCTTAATGAATAAACCACAAGAAGCAAAAGCACATTTAAACTTGAGATATTTATAGCAATGTCAATATTAATGGCGTTATGACAGCGGCGCGTAGTATACTTCATGCTCTTTGAGGCCATAATGAGACAAGTATGAGTCTTTGGTTTTCCAGTTCCACTAGTTAGACGACCACGTGTGCTCTGTATCTGATGAAGAAGTCTTTTTGAATGACTGGATTGATGGGTAAAGACACAGAGTTGAGCGTATTCTCCTGAGGCTAAGGACAGTAATAGATTTAAAGAGATCGGATCAGCGCTTCAAATTGGCTTACTTCATGTTTGTATTGGTATTGACATTCTTGGAGTAGAAAGCTGACGCTGCCGTTACATCATCTGAAGATTTTAGTCAATATTAAAAGCTCTGTACTGGATTTTGTTTTCCTTTTAAAATGTGTTGATTTGTGCGGCGGTCCAAAGGTATTCCTGTTTTTTTATGTGCAGTTTGACCCAGTGTCACTTTTAATAACTTTCAAAGACTAGAACAAGGAGGTAGTCAGTTAATTATTTTATTTAGATTATAAATGTTTTATGAATCAGCAGATATGTAAGGCATGTGGTGAATTAATTGAAAATTTGAAAAGTGTACATTTCACTATAAAAAGTAGTTTTTTTTGTACAAAATCTTTAGATGTCCTCACACCCCTGAACTAATCGATTGGCAGTCACTCTCTGTTTTGATGAATAAAACTTCTGACACAGAATGAACTCAGTGACACTTGTCTGTCTTCTGGCAGCAGAGGGAATTACAGAGGGAGATAAACAAACACAGCTTCAGGTGGGGATTCGTGGGGCACATTTTATACAAAAAATAAATAAATAATTGTACTCAAAGATGTTGTTTAACTTCAGTAACAGCTTCAGACAGGGCAGTTAGCTTGAACCCTCAAAAGGAAAAAAAAGGATAGAGCAATAATTGTATGAACATAAACTGAATTTAACTACATTCCCTTTTGGACAGAAAACAATAACATTTCTTCTTCCAATGGTTGTCTTGTGCTCCAAGCCACATGTTTTTAGTGGTTTGCAGCAGAAGTCAAACTCTTACATTTTCTCTTCATAAAAAATGTCTTTTGAAGGGATACATGGTCTTAAATTTGGATATACAGGGTCTTAAAAAGTCTTACATTTCATACTAGAAGTTGTGCCAAAATCCTGTTTTACTGACAAAGATTTCTCTCTGGATAGTTCATTCAAAACAAACCCAACTAAATACTTGATGAATTGATTTCAGTCTCGATCTTTCAATTAACCGACCAACCTTAAAAGAATATTGTACGACTGTATCACTTGAAATGCATAAAAATTTGATTTCCCTTAATTTATCATGATACTTTCGTACTTTTACACTGTCAACAATGCAGCCTTTTTAGACCAAAATGATATTGAGGCAGTACAACATTGATGGACTTCTTTATTCCCATTTTGTCCAATTTCCCCATGTCCACTTGAATATTTATTGAATTAAATATAAGCAGAGTTTTGTCCCATATTGTGGTGTCATCAGATCCTCTGTATCTCCTCTGTGTCTGCGTGAGTGTGAGTGTGTGAATGAGAGCGCCTCAGTAACTCCTCACAAAGCTCCATTGTACTGCTTCCTGTTTCACACACGGTTTACACTGAGGGGGGTGGGGGGGTCTGAGGACAGGGGGCAGTAATGGGGTGAGCGGGGCTGATGGTTCGGGTTTAGCAGCAGGTGGACAGATGGGGAAAAAGGTTCTTTCCTGCAGGGTTCTTCATGCTTGGTTCGTGCCACAGCTGCCTCGAGGCAAACGGGGAGCGACGCGATTGTCATTTCGTATCGTCCACATGATTGGTCGGATTGGTATGTAGCAAACTTGGGGTAAATGTGGATGTCTATTGCTGAGCACACATGGTATTCTACGTGTTTACCTTTCAAGATATGGGGATGAAGAACTTTAGTGTCTCTATCATTTGTTTTGGTGGTAGTCATATGAAAAAAAGAGTGAAAAAAAGAATCTTGCCTTAGCGTGTGCCCATGTGTCATTCCCAGTTCCCAGAAAAACATCATAAAAAATCCTAATCCCTGAATTAGGTTTGGGTGCGTATCAGTTGCATTGTGAGTGTTTTTTTAACCGTGAATGTGCACATGTGTCCTTCCTAGACTTTCCTTGGTGCAAAAAGTAAATACAAGCGTTTAAGGCTAAATTACACAATCCTGCAGCTAAGTACTTACCTTTGCTAAATGGATACATTTTGTTATTATTTTTAAGGCAATGAAAATTTAATTATCTTCAACCCAAGATGGATTTCTGGGCCTTGCTATGGAGTTTAAATTGAATTATCAATATCAGCAAATATTGATTATCGGCAACAGCAGCGAGCCAAAAATCAGATATTGCCATTATTAAAAAGCCTCACTAATCTTGAATGTACTCACAAGTTTGTTGACTCTGTAGCAACTTTACTATCAGCCATGGGTCTTAACACACATAATATAATTGCCGTTGTTGTTTAAATAATCAAAAGTAGACTATATCATCTGTAATTTTAAATGATTTGATTTGATTGTCCATTCACGTTCTTAGATTGGTTCTCAGAGCTTTGTTTGGACAGAAGTTATAAAAGTACGGTAGTTATTAGTGCAATTTATTAGTAAAAAAAAAACAAACAAACAGACAAATCTATGACTCAAAAATAGATGAATGAACAAAAATAACACAATTGCTGTTTTTTTGTTTGAATAAAAGGTTTCTGTAAGGTGGCAGCAGTTTTAAACAGAGAGTCTCCGGTTAATGGGGGGCTGGGGGTTAAGTGATTAATCACAAATTTGAAATGGAATTGTTGTCAAAACATGCCATGAGTTGAGAAAACAAGAATGAACACTAATGAAACTCCAGAACATTCTCAAAAATCTTGTCTTTATTCCTCAAAAGAATGATGACCCAACTAATCAATTACCAAATTATTTGTTAGTTGCGACGCTAGTCGATTACTTAGGGCAGGGCGATATTGAAAAAAAAAAAAATCTTGATAGTTTTTGGACATATCTTGATTACGATATTCAGACGATATTATTTTAAACCAAGCAAGCATGTCTTTAAATGCATTAGTTGAAGTTTAATTATGAAAAAAAATTTAACTTGACTGGGTTGGCTATTGACATTCTTGGTCGACTTTAGGTTGTGCTATCAATTGATTAGTTTACTAAAAGCAAAACTTGCAAGTTTCTCAATGATCTGACCAAAAATATACAGCTAAATGAGATTTTCATGTAACACATTTTCTAATTTTCTTAATTTGTTGTTTTTTTGACAGCATTTTTGTTGCCTTTTTACTACAAACAAGATATTCAATATTCAATTTTTGCATATCTTCAAGACAATAACAATTCGATATGTTCCACACCTCTACGACTACTAACATAATTGTTGTTAGTAACAGCTTGACAATGTAAACATTGTGCCTTAATAAACAATATTGCCTCATGTATACAGTTATATTGATATCAGGTGAAAATAAAACATGTTTCAGACCTTTCCTATGACTTGGGGTTTTGTCCCCTTTCTCACACTCATTAGACCCTGAACCCCCTGAACCCAAGTCCAGCTCTGCCCCCTGTGTGGACCGGTCTGACCCAGTTTCTGATCCACTTTCTTTATTGAAAATGACAAGACAAAGAGCGCACAACCTCATCTCCAAAATTGTCTACTTTAGAATCCCTTCATTGACCAGTTGTCTTGTCTGCTTGTTTGCTCATAAATCATAAATATTGACCCTAAATGTGAGTAAGTGTGATTGCAGACAGCGAATCCCTGCGGACGACTTCAGTCACATCTGATCGTTTTGAGCTTTTAGATTCAGAACCATCATCCCATTTGGAGTCTGAGTGCAAAGTCCTGTCATTCTTTATCTTTCCGTACTACAGCGCTCGTCCGAAACGCATCCAGCCCCCGCTATCGGCCCACAGTAGCAGTATCAGGTGAAACCCTCGTTGTTGTCAGACAGGGAGAGATCTGCAACATCGATCGGTTTGGTCTCAGATCTGACACGGCCGTTCGATGGAGCTGTTTTTGGCAGAGGCTCCTGCTGCTCTCTCCTGTCCACACACGCTTTATTTACAGTATACAGTTAGCCAAAACATTCAACATTATGACTTTCTCTTTGTGTTGTAATTGCTCTTTCAAAAAACGGCTTTAGCTTCATTTGAGCGAGCCAGCTATGTTTTTTCTGAAAAATTCTAACCGTCTAGTGTTGTGCAATTTTTGTGCTCGTAAATTCAGGCCAATATTTCAACAGTTTTTTAAGGAAATAGAAAGACAAATGAGCTAAAGATGTACTAATTATTTACATTATCATCAAAAAGGTACAACAAGACACTATTCTCAATTTTTGCTTTTACTTTTAGACTTTTCAAATCAGTTTGCTCATGTTTTGCTCATTTTACTTTGAATTGTCTCTGAATTATTCACTACAATGTGTTTGCAAGCACTTTTTTTAGAAGTGACATGCTAGTGGCATGCAAGCAGCTAGCCAAAATGATGACATAAACTGCATATTTCTTAGCTTTTATTGGACGAATAATTTACTATTAGACGTAGAACAATGAAAACTGATTTGAACTCAACATTTACAACATATCTGTGCTCAGTGGAAGCTAATAAGACGTTATCAAACAGTACACTCAACTACAGTTTTATTTTGGCATGGCTACATTTCAATCAGTATTTGTGCAAAAAAATTGCATACATTCTGAAGATGAAGTGAAAGCTGGGGTACCTGACTTTTCTTTTTACTTGCACTCACAGAATCTTCAAGCACATAGTAAATGTCCACATGCATGCATTTTTGGCTGCAATTACGACTTAAGAACATCTTCATACAAACGGTAAAGTGAAAGTGAAGTGGACCACCCAAGCACTGTCAATTAGAGCACTGCTTTCAGTTATCTATGATTTTTTTCTTCTCAGCAGTCTGAGAGTGCTGTGTTTACAATATACTTTTTGGTGGAAAAGGCAAAGTTCACTCAAGTACAACTTTGCTATCTATAATTAAAAAGTCAGGTAGCCCCGCTTTAACAGAGTGAGAGAGAGAACTATGAACTCCTGTAGTAATACAAAAGTCGCATTCATTTCAGAAGTCTAAATTACAGGCTTTGCTTTTAATAACATGGGTTATCTCTCTATATTTTAGACGAATATAATGGCAGTTTTAAATTACAACCATCAAGACTGCGTTTTGATTTGCAACAAGCTAGAACATCAAAAAAATGTGTTTGATAAAATACAACATTTAAGTTTATCTGATTATTATCTAACTGTTTTTTTTCTTTCTCCTCTCGTTGCAGACATGTTTTCTTGAAGTTGATCGGCAGCTCCTCGCTCTCTCCCTCTGCTGCTCCTCTGCTCCACCATGCCCCTCCAGCCAGCCATCCCGCTGCTGTCTTTACCCCTTACTCTTCTTCTGCTCCTTCCCTGCGCCTCTTCAGTCCCCGTCTCCTCCTCCGCGGCAGACCCTGGTGGCAGAACGGTGTACCGCGCGTCGGACACCTCCTTCACACACCTCACGGTCCATTCCAAAACGGGCGAAGTGTACGTCGGCGCGGTAAACCGGGTTCTCAAGCTCTCCACCAATCTGACGCTGCAGAGAAGTCACATGACCGGTCCAGTGGAAGACAATAACAAGTGTTACCCTCCTCCCAGCGTCCGGGCTTGTGCACACAGGTAACATTATTATACCTCATGTAAATCCTTTTCTGTTTTTTAAATTTTTTTCATCACATCACATCCAGAATTTCTGAAACTTTTTGTTTTACTGCAACTCAAACCAGTGTTCTTCAATCAGACTTTGTTTGAACACTTACAATATAGAATAGGGATGGAAAATCGAAATCGAATCGAAAGGCCAGAATCAGTTTTGCTCATGCAGCCACTGACCTACACACACACTTTGTAGTTGTACAATACACACAATAATACAATAATAGCCCTAATGTTTGAAGAAACAAAGCATAAACTTGTGCAAGACCTGACTGAACGTGCAATATTTTGTTGCGTTAACAACTGGTGGGTGGACCACTAAATATGTGCAATAAATAGTACTGTTTACTGTTCAAATGTTGATAAAATTTTATTATGGGTTTTTTTTTGGTTTTAAGAAAAAAAAAAGTAAGATAAACTAATAAAATTATACGAAAACAAAATCTAAGGCTGCAAAATCGCAAATTGAATTGAATTGTGACTTAAGTGAATTGTCCCATCACTAATATAGACACATCTAATAAACTTTTTGGCAAAAATTTTCAATATTCAATTTGTCAAGGATTGGGCTTTAGACAATACTAAAAATATCAGGAAGTACACTTGGTTAACTCTTATTGACCTCAACCCATCCTTCAATGCATCTAATCTCTAGATGGTGCAAAGGTTTGGCAGGACTCAAGGAATATAAAAATGTCCATGTTTGGCAAATGGAGGAAACAGGAGTGCCCAAAAACATATAAACTCCACACAGAGAAGCCTGTAGTCAAACTTGCTTCCTTTTCCTTTTTGAGGCAAAAGTGGCTCCCACTTTGCCACCATTTGTAGCTTGGTCAAATTTTTAGAGACTGAAAGACTGAAGACTGAAATATGGGCAGTAAAACTGTAATCAGAATCACATGCACTTTAAGACAATTGTAGTCTGTCTTTTGTCTATTGTTTGCAGAAAGCATTAAATTACTGAAGAAAAATGACTGGCTTTAAGTTTTATACAATAATTGGAATTGCATTTTCAACTTGATTGTGATTTATCCACATCTGATTTGATTTCCAAAGAAAATCACTTCAGCAGTGAAAATGGTGCACTCACTCAATCATAATTGCTCCTGTCTGTTTCTTCATTGCTGGTAGTGGATGTCTCTCATTTTAGAGCCAGACTAGATTCTTTCCACTTTTCATTTCTTTTGTTTTGGAACATGGGCACCATAGTCTACCGGTAAGTAATTCTAATGGTGTTTTCTGCTCGTCTCAGGTTGGACTGGTCCGATAATGTGAATAAGCTCCTCTTGGTGGACTACAGCGGCGACAGGCTGGTGGCGTGTGGCTCCATATGGCAGGGTGTGTGCCAGTTCCTCCGCTTGGACGATCTTTTCAAACTGGGAGAACCACACCACCGTAAAGAGCACTATCTCTCTGGAGCTCGCGAGGCCGATGGGATGGCAGGTACGAGCTGCTGCTGTTTATTTAAAGTGTGCACGAGGCTGCCGCAGCGATTCATGATCCTGCGGTGAATCATCAACACTCTCACTTAATCTGCTCTTTTATTTATCGTGTTGTGACTTTGGATATTGATGCCTTAAATTAGCGAAAGTGAATGCCCTTAAAAGCATTAAGTCACTATTACAATGTAATTGGTGTTACATTATTAGTATATATAAAGTTTAGTTTGAAGACACATTTAAGCTTTTATTGAATTCCACAGTATTGGCTGAATCATAATTGAAAATAGGACTTATTAAAGGGACCTATGTCTTTTTTTATGTTTAGTAAGAAAGTAGAACATATGCAGATCAGTAATTTACCTTTATTCATTGTAAACACAAAGTTGATCTAAAACAGCTTAAAAATAGGAACATCTACTGACTTCCTGTAAGTGGGAAGGGATAGGTGGTAGGTGAGAACGGGGATTTTTGAGCACTGAGCTGCAGCTGAAGAACAATACAAGATTACTCAACATGCATGAATCAATTCAATATAACTTTGAGTAACTAATGATAAAGAAAGGTCATCATAACAAGGTTAAAAACGTAGAAAAGTGAATTTGACATATAGGTCCATTTAAGAATATTTATTTTGTTTCTTTATTTCTTACAAAAAGATGGGACAGTTTTTAAGCTATGGTACCTGACTTTTTTCAAATTGCAAATAATCCAAATCTTTTCCACCAAATATTATGTTGTAAACATAGTCCTTTATAGCAAAATCAGACTGCTGTGTACTATCTGAATCAAATAACAAAGTATGTGTCAAAAGCAGCACTCTGATTGGCTGTGCTTAGGTGGTCCACTCCAGTCTCACTTTGCAATTAGTAAAAATATGTTTTAAAGCCATAATTGTTGCCAATAAATGAATTATTGTGGTTATTAACCATGTGCTGAAAGATTTGTGAGAGCTAAGAGTAACTGAATATCTACTTTTTGTTTTGCATTTGAAAATCAGGTGCCACAGCTTAAAGTTTAGTTCAATAGTAAAAAAAAAAAAAAGCTTAAATCATGAGTTCCCTTGCTTTGCATTTAGTTTGACTATTATTTGTTGTAACTGCATTCACCGCACAAAAATATCTTAAATGTTTAACTTGATTATTTCTTAAAAATGTCTGAATTTATATCCTGTTACACTTGATCTAACATAGGCTGTGATAATTCTAAAACAAGTCTGGGACAGTGCAAAGTCATTTTAATGTTTTCAATATTAACACCAAACGGGTCCCTAGTTTTGATATAAGTTAAAGTATTGATTAGTTTCTTTGGAGGATCAAACCTTTAGCTGTTGCAGATGATGAGTGATGTTAAAATAGTCCTCTAAGTGATGACATGCTGATGAAAGCGCTAGAATCCTCTGACCTACATCGCATATCTCGATTCAAAGGATGTTCTTGCTCCACTCTTCACTTTAAAGCTTCATTTTGCCTAGCCAGCTTTCTCCTCTCAGACGGAGTAGATTAAACTACAAGATCATCTTTTTTCTGCTCGCGTCAGTTTGACTAAGCGCTTTGTAGTTTCTGATCCAATCATCACTCTCACGTCTAAATATTTACATCGTACGGAGAGAAAAGGGCGTTTCTGCAGATTTTGGATGACAATGAATGGGGTGAAGAAGATGGACAAGACTGACAGAAGTGGGCCTAACTTTCACTGTCAGATGGGATAATGTATTCACTTTGCAGAGGAATGTGGAAGAATCATTTCTCTGTCTTCCAAAAAAGGATTTGACTTGTAAATATTAAAAGTATTTACAGGTTAGATTACCAACTTCATTAAGACATAATTAACAATATCATATTTACTTCTACTAACTAACCCTCGTCTGGAAATTTCGGTGAAGTTCATCATTTGTTTTCTGGTTGGATTTGACTTGCAGACAATTGAAATAACAGATCAATTTTCACAGGATTTTCTTTTATATCTTTCAGACAGATGTAGGTTGACTAAGGTGCAAGTTTCTGTTGAAACATTTGTTTGATATTGAAAAAAATCTATAATAACTGCAGGGTTCGTACAGTCATGGAAAACCTGGAAAAGTCATGAAAAATGAAAATTCAATTTCCAGGCCCTGGAAAAGTTTTGGAATTTTACTGGGTTTGGAAAAGTTTTGGAAAATGACAACAAACAGGGCTCGAGACTAACGCCATCCCCCGAACGTGAGCCTTGCTGGTTTCAGCTGCGTCTCCCTCCGCCTCAGCAGAGCAGACCGGAGTGGAGCGGAGTGGACAGTGGAGGGAGGAGGCTGATGCTAGTTTAGCTGCCGTGCGTGTCCTGTCCACTCCTGTCTGTTCTTTGGCCCAAAGCGCTCCACGCCTCTGATCTATGGGAATAATTACACGGGATTCATCTAATTTCGTTCACACTCGAGTTTTTATGAAAAGTCATTACGCGCGAGCACACGCGGTACCGCTAGCCCGATGCGATGTTAGCTTCTATCAAAACTTTTTTCGAGTTGTCAGACGGCTTCATGCGGCTCATTTGAGCGGCAGCTTTGTTTCTAAATGCGCTAAAACTCTTCTACACTCACTACACATCGTGTCCAGACAGAGGTTAATTTGTGTAAAGGCCCGTGCAGACAGGACGCGACCTGTCGCTGTAGTTTCGCCCGGTGGAGCGAGAAGACGCGCAGATCAATGAGGAAGTGGGCGGAGACAATTGCCGTGAAAAATATTAATATAAACAAAGTCAGTGCTTGCTGCGTAAGTGATTATGGACAAGAGATCTAGTCCTGTTGGAATCAGCCCAAAAACACTTCTGTCTCCTTGTTAACTTTGCCAAATGAAGGCCTGTGCTCTCCATTCGCGTCGCTCCAGTTAAATGAAATCTAGCTGGAGCGAGAACAGCAACGCGTCTCAAAGCCGTCATTTCTCTGCTTTGATTGGCGGCACGACAGGGCGCTCCTCTGCTGACAGCCACATACACATGAATGGGATTTCAAGCGACATTTGCCGCTCATCGCGTCCTGTCTGCACGAGCCTTAAGGGTTAACAGACGCTAAACTATGATGCTAACACAGCTAATCTGATGTGATGCTGTGTGTTCCACCTGCTTTAACCTGCATCTGTCACACAAGCACAAATATAAACTCTCTGTCTCTCTAGGCTGCTGTCAAATACAAATTAAATGCTTTTATTTAGGACTCTAGATTAAGTTAGATTAGATTAGATGAAAATATAAATTGGAAAGACTATATTATATTAAAATAAATTGTCTAAAAACATCTCAGTAATGTATAAGGCAAGATATTTTCTTGATCATAGATCATTACATGTTCTCTTCTTTGGTTTTGCCATATCTAACCAATTGTGCTGAGATTTAAGGAAACAACTACAAAAGTTCTATTTTGCAAATTAAAAATTACAGAAAAAGGCAATAAATGTGGTTATCTTGATCACACTAATATATTGTTTTTGAAATCGAAAGTACTTAAGTTTAACGACATAGTAGAGTACCAAACAGCTCAACTAGCGTGAAACAGAATTCATTACCTAAAAATATACAAAAAACGTTTTTGTTCAACAGCATAATATTTATAATATAAGGGGCAATGTAAACAAATACAGTTTACCTAAATTAGTGTCTGGTGTTAAATTATGGAAGGATCTGAGCCTAGAGTTAAAGCAATGTTCCAGCATGATGATGTCATTTAAGAAGAAATATAAAGAAATGATATTAATGAATTATGAAGACATTGAAAAGTGTTAGTATATGTCTTGTTTTGTTTTGTTCTCTCCTGTTAATGTAATGACCATAATAATATGTAACAGGAAACTGAAAAACTTATAAATAAGTTATAATTAGGAAAGGGTGTGGGATTAAATAAGTTATACTTCTTCCCACTCCTTTTTGAACATGTGAACTGATATTTGTGTAGCTTATATACAAAATTTCTATTTTGAATTGTACTTACGCAGTATCTTAAGCAACTGGTGACTTGTGTTTACATGTCTCTTTTTGGATGTTTTGCATGTTTGAAATAAACAAATCAATCAAGTAAGTTAAGTAGGTAACCACACATTTTATTCAAATGCTTTTAATTAGGCTAGGTATAAAGGTGTCACATAAATGTCAAAATGGACAAAAAAAGTATATTTTTATTTTTCATTTTTAAAGAAAAGAAATTCGGGATGGTTCCCAAAAAGTTAGTCTGGAGCCCTGAACAATACTCCGAGTTGGGATCATTTTCTTTGACACAGTCCCACTCTTGTTTAGTTTGGACATAGAAAAAGCACGAGCTAAATAGAGTTCCTGTTGTAATTACACTATATTGTAACGGATACAAGTTTTAAACATTTTCATTTGTTATGTAACTTTATAAATCTGTGAAATTAATATATTTAGGACTGAAGTTAATGAAAACAAATATGTAATTGACGTGTGAATAAGTCGTGTGAATAGGTCATGGAAATGTTGACAATTGTTTTGGAAAAGTCATGGAAAAGTCATGGAAAATCATAAAACACAATCTGTACGAACCCTGTAACTGTTAACCTTGGCAGTTGGCACTAGGGCTGGGCGATATGGCAAGGTCACGATTTCGATTTTATCACGATTCTAGTTTTTTTTCCTACTATCTTTGAGGTAAACACAATTCACTATCAACAGCTAAATCCAACTGTCAAAAGTTGACAGTGTTGCCAGATTTTCAGAGAAAAACAAGCAACCTCAGCCCTTCAGAAAAAAGTTAATAAAAGAATTGATTAATTAGAACATTGTGTGTTGCTGCAAAATAAGTGTTAAGGAATTGGCCATATCAAGTGTTTTTCTTCCATTAATAACAACTTTCAGACGAAAACATGCTAAAAACACATGTTTTAGTTATATAAATTGATATATTTTAATAAATTAAACCTGAAAATGGCTTAGATTCATTCCTTTTATGACTTTAAAGTGCAGAAAAAAGGAACGTTAAAAAAAGCTTGAAGTTGCTATACAATCTTGGATTTGGCAACTCTGAGACTAGAGTTATAGATTGGAAAAAAAGATCTATATTTGAACAGACAGATCTATCAAATATAGAAAAAGTAAATCACGATAATACAATTTCATCAAAAAGCAGATTGTCACAAAGATGAACTCATGATTCAATTTTTATTATGACATTGCCCAGCTCAACTTGGCACTAAACTGTAAACAAGCAGAAGGTCAAAGTTTGTTTAATTTACACACATAGTCATTTGACAGCTTAATAATGTACAACAACATCTTTATATTTTTAAGTTATTTAGTATTATGTTATTTTTTCCAACTTCTCTTCACTATAGCACTTGACAGTAAACCTGTGCTATGCTAAGGAAATAACTGTATTTTCACAATTGTACTATTTTGTTTGCTTTACTAACAAATGGTAAAATCCGCAGGAGCCTGCATCAGCATGTCTATTCCTGTGTTTGGTGGTTTCTGGACATAGTTAGACTCGAGTGGAAGTGTGAAGATTAAACCTAAACCGGGGCCAAGTCTATTAAAATTCTCAGCAGAATCTCCACAGGCCATCTCTCCAGGTTCATGTTTCTCTGTGGGACCAATCTGCTCCTCTGCACAAGAAACAGAAAGAGGCCAAATCCTCTAGACCTGGCCCTTTGTTAACCTCGGGAAACTGCCTAATTATCAACCCTTAACCCAAATCTGAACGCTTTTCTGAATTTGTAATTTTGTTAACAGTAGTGCATTGGTGGAAATGGTTACTTTATTCCTTTTTCCAATGTGGTTGTTGCAGGGATCTGGCTTTTTTTCAAAACAATCCATTACATTTTTTTTTTTTACAATATAAGGCGAAAGTTGAAAAAAATATATCCAAAATATATATTTTAAAAGACTACAAAATAATGACTAATCTCTCTTTTTTAATGCAAAGCACTAAATTAATGCTTCATGTGTGTCTTTTAAAATAATATACTGTAGACCTATAGAGATACATGAAAAAGTGTAAATATTGGCCTGATATGTATTAGTCTATCAGAAAGAAGAGATTAAAAACAACAACTATACAGTAGATTAGTATAGATAGGCTCTCTATTTTTCTCTATTTTTCATGTATAGTTTTTTTGTAGTAAGCCTATTTGCAAGAAGTGAAGTAAAGAGAAAAAACAACTAAGGTAGCAATTATACTTACACTATTAAATAGTTGACTAGAATCCATTGGTTTTGGAGTGATAAGAAGAAAGATTACCATCTTATGAATGGTGAATTACTCAAAATGGCACCAATAAATAGGAAGTGAAAAACCTATAAAGCATTTATTTTTCCAATTCTTGTATTATTCCTAATATTCCCCTCTTCTTACTGTCTCTCAGGTGTTGTTGTGGGCGACGAGGACCTGACCCCTGACCCTCGCAGGAAGAAACTAGTCAAAGGCGGGAGTCGACTGTTCATTGGAGCTGCGATCGACGGGAAGTCTGAATACTTCCCCACGCTATCGAGCCGCAAGCTAGTGTCCGACGAAGAGAGCGTCAACATGTTCTCTCTGGTCTATCAGGACGAGTTTGTCTCCTCTCAGATCAAAATCCCATCAGACACCTTGTCCCTTTACCCAGCTTTCGACATCTACTACGTCTACGGCTTCTCCAGTCGCTCTTACGTCTACTTCCTCACTCTGCAGCTGGACACGCAGCTCACGCAGATGGACGCTGGAGGAGAGAAGTTCTTTACCTCTAAGATTGTCCGTATGTGCTCTAACGACACAGAGTTCTATTCCTACGTGGAGTTCCCGCTGGGCTGCACCAAGGACGGAGTAGAGTACAGACTGGTGCAGGCGGCGTTCAAGCAGAAGCCGGGGAGGAAGCTGGCCCAGGCGCTCGGGCTGAGGGAGGACGATGACGTGCTGTTTGTGGTCTTTTCACAGGTCAGAGAGCAGATTCTCAACTGATTTTATAAACCGTATACTGGCATTTACTTGCGGTGAGGCTGTTATTGAACAGTACTATGATTAATGTTATTTAACATTATTATATCATTGCTCCTTCAATTACAAAACTGTATAATAAAACACGCTTAAATATACTGAGTGGAGGTGTAAAGCCACTTCTCTAATCAAGCCACGAATTACAAAACTAACTAATGAACACTGATGAAGAAGTTGTTTTTTAAGCCCATTGCTTAACCTTTACCCAGACTTCAACAAAAGCATTTTTTTTGTACTTGGATTTTTGTTTGACCTTAAATGTTTTTAAAAATACAGTATATCTTTACTCTAAGCAGGCATCTCCTTAAGCAGACATTAGCAAACTATGGCCCGGGGGCCAGATGCGACCCTTGACCAGTTTTAATCAGACTCTCAAACAATTTGGAAAGAAAGTTGTCTCAATATTGCATTTTTTTTAATTGATTCATCTGTTGTGGTCTTAGTAAATTTAACAATAAATACACACAATAAAACATTTATCAATTTTCTATTTAAATTTTGGATCAGTAAAATAATATTATTTTTTAAGAAATTGGCTTGTAGTAATTACAACTTGTTCCACCAATGATCGCAGTCCGGCCCTCCACCTTTTGTCTAGATTCGAATATGGCGCTTATGAAAAAAAGGGTGCCCACCTCTGCCTAAATTCTTCCTGTTTGGATGGAAATCTTTTAGCATAATAATCCACAGTATGGCATAAAACTGATGTATATTGATGAAGAATGTTCCAACCCGTTTTACCTTTCTGCTTAAATGACATCAAGCATTTTATTTTCACCCCCAGACAGTGACTCCACTCAGGGTCAATTGAAAAGCATTATAAAAGTTACATAAAAATATTACAATAGAAAAAATGTTACAATAACATAGATTTTATTTTGATAACTAAGTACATTTTGTGTATATAGTGTGTTTGTGTTTGCTCAAAACCTAAACTTGGACTCCAAATTTGGTAAGATGTCTTTAAACTTGTTTGAAAAGAACCTCTTGGCTAATTCAGACACTCTCAAATCATGTGAAACACTTTGTACTTAAAATACATTTAAAAAAATGTGGAGTACAATGCTTTTACATTTGTACTTAATTGCCACCACTGCTAATGACTATGAGTGCTAATTAGTTTTCCTCTAATCATAATTGTCTTTTTGCTTATTGATCTCCACTTACTAGTGGGGTCGCTAGGGATGTAAGTGACTTTATGCTGACAATATTTCTGATCACAAACTCCAAAGCAAAAATGCAAAGTAAACTACTGGTACATTATCCATGACCCTTTTTTTTTTTCAGCGCAGACAGTTTGAAGCACCTGTCAGTCCTATTTAATCCAAGTCAGATGTTTGTTCTGAGACTAACCCAAGTCTCTGTCTGGTGTTTAGGGTCAGAAGAACCGGTCTAACCCTCCCAGAGAGACGGTCCTGTGCCTCTTCACACTACATGACATAAACCTGGCCATGAGGGAGAGGATCCGCTCCTGTTACCGTGGAGAAGGGCGCCTCTCACTGCCCTGGCTGCTCAACAAGGAGTTACCATGCATACACACGGTTTGTACCATTTCATACGACACATAAAACTGTCTCTCCAAGGAACTACAATGTATTCATTCTTGATTTGCTTTGCTCTTTTTGCATCTTTGCTAACCTTGAGCAAACAGTGTAACAGCATAATCAGTAAATGATCTGAAATAACAACTTTGGATGAAAGCTAATATGTCTTTTGAAAAGCACAAGGAAAAAGATTATGTTCCTGGCTGACTACTGAACAGCTTCACAAATTTGAACAAAATTGTGATATTTTCTCCGTCTCCAAAAATGACAGCTAAAACCTTCACACTGTCATAATGTTCTTTTTGGATGCTGATCTAAGAAGAATATCGCCGCGGCTCTTGTTTTTAGTCACTTTTCTGCGCTCCTGTTTTGGCACTTGTTAGTTTCTGTGCTTGGACTTGAGCTTGTGCAGTGTGTGTGATCTTGTGTAGTGTGCAAACGTGTTTATGATGTGTGTGTGTCTGAGGGACTTTCCCCAGAGCTCAGTAATAACAGACTGGTTCCACTGCAGCACGTGCTCTACTCTGTCATTAAACTAACTCCACTAAGGGCAAACCAAAACAGACCCAAAATAGAGAAGCACTCGAGACTAATCTGTAAAAGAGGCTGACGATAGAACATTTCAGTCTGGACAGACTCAAGAAGAGATAAATGGATGATTTTGTGCCTTTTTTGTATATGTACTGTATATGCTTTGACATATTTGTATAATATGTCAAAGCATTGGTATCTGACTTTAATGTAACTTATGGGGCTGGGCGATATATTGATCAAGATATTTAATGGACAAGATATGAGTGTGGCCATTTGTAAATATGGAGAGTAAGAAGAGCTCATAAAATTGATGAAAAGCAGTTACAGTTACGCAGAAATTTGACAAAGAGAATGAGAAGATCAATTAAGTTGTTGTAAGTTTGTTGTGATAGTCAATTTCTAAACTTGTGTTGTATGTAGAATTTAGTTTTATTTAGTTTAACTCAGCAAGTCGTAAAAATGTTCATACTCAATGTAGCATTTCATTTCTACTTTCTAATTAGAAGCAATAGGCTTGGACAAAAATGACTTCACTTGAAAAAGTATATTTCAAACATCGTGTATATATCGAAATATGCAAAAATTGGCAACATTTTTGTCCATATTGCCTAGTTCTAGTCAATTTGGAAACTTTGTCTTTTCCAAATGCAGCGCTTTGTGAGTAAATCTGACCTCTGTGTACTGTTTTAATTGAATAAAATAGTATTTAAAATCTCATAAATATCCAAAAGCAGTGCTCTGATTTGGTGTGTGCAAACATGGGAATATTTGTGCTGAAGAATATGAGAGACCGATAGATTTAACTATCTACTTTCTATTTTGCTGACTGAAAATCAGGTCTCCCAGTTTTAATCATATGGCAGGAAAAAAACATACAGGACTTTTGTTTTCTGATTCTGAAATTCATGAATTTCAATTTTTTGTTTAATCTTTAGTTGTTGTTGTTTTTTCAAACTTAAATAAAAATTTTGCTCTTGGTATAAATTTAATGAACTATGTACAAGCTTCTGTATGAAGACAAGTTTGTAATCTTAAGTTCTGGAGCAGGACGACACTTCTCCGACACTGTCTAACCAGCTTGGCCACACACACTCTACCGTTCGTGTTTCAATGCTCAACATCAGTTTATTTTGGGCTTACATTGATTTAATAAAGTCCTTGCTTACACATTCTGAAAGTCTGGTCCTTGCTAGTGAAGTCCCATTTAACACATTTCTTCTTTCAAAGTCTTAATTGCAAGCCACACGTTTTTACTGACGCAGGACTGACCGTAGCACTCTCGATTGAAAAAACACATCCTACTGATTGACTTTTGACATACAGTATGTTAGCTCAACTCTAATCAAGCCGTTTTGCCCCTGTACAGATATTTTGTCAAAGTATCTATTCTGGTGAAAACGTCTAATAATAATCAAGCTTTTTCTAAAAACTAAAACTCTGCTGCTATACCAACATGACTTCTGAAAATGGTGAAAAGAAAGTAGAATTGTCAAACATATCAAAAAGCAGATACTAATATTACAAACAGTAGTATCAGTGACAGACAAAATTATCAGAACTAGTCCACATGGTAATTGTCAACACAATGTTCTTGTCAATTGGAATCTACTGTGTGGAAAAAAGTGTTCTTAATTGTGTTTATGCTATCAAAATCTGTATTGAAAAAAGTTTAAATTTTATGCCCTTTGTATGCCTAAGTTAATCGATTCTTCAACTCTTTGCAGCAGTAGACAAGAGTAATGTAATTCAATCGTGAGAAAATCCAAATGGCGAGGTGCTAAGAAAATCTATGTTTTTATTGTACATCTAACAGAGCTGTATCTTTTCTTCTTCTGTCATTAAACTTACCCGAATCCCACACAAAATAGTTAGACTTATTATATTAGACTGAAATACACTGTAACCAGAGGTATGAGCCCAAGAGCTGACTGTGCAGATTGTGTTGTCATAAAATTAAAGCTCATTGCCAACTGCAGCAGAAATATACAGAATCAGCCACTGCAGCAAGTCTAGCTCTTTATTTATATAATTGAATTGTAAATGTAAAATTGCTAAGTTACATAAACAGCTTAAAATGTAAAACTGTAATTTTTGGTGCAGTTTTCTAGAGTTATATTTAGTGTAATAACAGCCTGTATTTCGCCCTCAGCAGAGCCGCAGAGTGCACCGCTGCTGCCAACCTTCAGAATCAAGTCTTTGTTTTCCCCTGCCCAAAATTTTATCTGTAACTTAAGCTCTTTTTGGTTGGGGGATAAACGTGAAAAAACTGCTTTGTAAGAGTAAAGGGCTGTGGGAGTTGTAGTGCTGGGACTCTGAAATAGTACAGTGACTGGGCAATTTTGATTTCTTATCTTCTTGTAATATAATGATTAAGAGTTTCATAGTAGAAAAGTGGCTTGGTAAATAAGTAAATTAATAATATCTGAGCACTGTCTGAATTCGAAAACACTACTCAAACATATGAGCATGTCACAAACCAGATTACATTGTGAATACTGACAGCCCTACCTTAGCTGTTCATTCTCTTTTATCATCCCAGTATTTATTTGCCCTGTTGTCCTGTGATTTTCAGCCGAAGCAGATTGGAGACGACTTCTGTGGCCTGGTGCTGAACCAGCCTCTGGGAGGACTACGTGTGATTGAGGGCCACCCTCTGTACGAGGACCGTACCCAGGGCATGGGGGCTGTGGCCGGGTACACCTACGGAGACGACACTGTGGTCTTTGTGGGGACGAGGACTGGACAGTTAAAGAAGGTAAGAAGTGATTAAAGATCATTTTAAGAATTGTTATTGTAATAGTGGCTGTTTGGAATGAAAAGACGTCTGTGTCACATTAGTTGAATGAGCGCTCACCCTTTAACCAACTTTTAAACAGAGCGGCTAAATTGGGCAATGCTCGGGAGAGTGAGGGGCGGAGTCTTAAGGAATAAGAAACTGTGTGATTGGTCTGACGTATTAGTCATCAGAAATGATAAGGGCAGAACATCATGGATGTCAAAATAGACAAAATTGCTTTGAAAGATGCACATTTGGTTTGCACTAAAAATTCTAACTAAACTTTTAACAAAAAGTCAATGTTATTTAATCACCCTTTTTGCTCAATTCAATAGCAAAAAGGGTGATGGCCCCTTAAAGTGCGAATGACATGTTTTTAGGATTTACTAATTTTGATATAATTTGAAAAACTTTGGACTGTAACCTGCGCAGAGTCAGTCAGCCCAGTCTCATGTGAGCTTGAATACATTAGATTTGCATTTAAACTCTGAGGTGCAGCCTCTACTTACAAAATTAAGACAGTAACACACAGAGACTAACCCAATCTGTCAGGAATGTGGCACAAACATCTCCTGCTTTAAGACAAGAAGACCTCTGAAGTTATATTTTTATGTAAACTTTGACTTTTACAAGGAATTTTAAAAAAGCTTTACGTTTTGTCTAGTGAGTGTAAAAAAAAAGACCTTTTCAACATGTTGAGTCAAGTATTGTGCTGCATGTGTGATTGACAGCTGTGTTGACACTTGATGGATCGTGTCAGCTGCCTCACTTGAATAATTCGATCTGAAACTCTACATACTAAACAATCAATGCAACAGGTGTCTCCTTCAAACTCATCTAATTCACCAAACATTATCCACTCCACTCTCTCGTCTCCCTCTGTCAGCGATCTTCTCAATCCGTTTTCTCTCGAGCTTCGTTCTGTTGCAGCTGTGGAGCATTCTGCCTCAGATTTGATGAAGAAAGACGCTGATTGTTCGACGTTTCCTGAAGTCGTTAAACTCTTTGTGACTTATTGAAGGCTGCGGGCTCCGAGCCAATCAGAAGGCTCGTTTTTTATCAACTGTAATAACGGCGTTTATTATGGCACCTGCTGCTTCTTCATCTGCATTTGAGACAATTAGGATTATCATTACACACCTGTCGCCTCTTTATTAGCAGAATTCGCAAATGTCTCTATGGAGCTCGATATCTGTATCTTTAATAAGAAGCAGCTATTATCAGAAACAGCGACACGAATGGACAATAATAAGCTCTTCAACAAGTTTGTCGCGGTGCTGCCCGAGTAACAATAATTTATCACTTCACTCTGGGGTCTGTGTGACTCTGATTTGACTTTTTGTCAGATCGTATCATTGTAATATTTCCATGTTGTGATCATTACAACAATCAGAGTGCACCTGGCTTCTGTGCTTTGTGATAGTGGCTTTTAAAATGTAGAAAATAGCCAACCCACTTTGCGCAGATTTTTTTTCTTTTCATCACACCTACAGAAAGTTAGTGTAAGCTCTTAATTCTAATGACTTTCTGCTCTACTGTGCCATTAACAAACCAAAATAAATTCTAGCAGGTTTCATCGTTGTGTCATTTTTAAAAGTAACAACACGTTAAGGCAGTTTACCTCGTGTAGTCTTCATTCTGACCCCGGACCGTGGAATTATGGCACGGGCCTTGATCTTGTGACACTTTCGCTCTGGAAAAATCGCAGTTGAACTCGTGAAGTCTATGATGTCTCTGTCCTTCTCTGTGAAAGAAATGATCACGGCAAAATGTTTATGTCTGTGGTCTATGCTTTTTTGACACATCACATTTTAAACTTCTCTAGGTGCAGCCATCTTAAGAACAAAACTATGAAATAATTCAATTTCTAGCTTTTTTTTCCCTTGAATAAAAATTGATATCCAACAGCCAAATGACAACCTGCAGGCTACTTTATTATTTGAATTCCTTTTAGCTCTTAAGATTATTTATATTATTGGCCTTGATTGCTTAACTAAATAACCTTTACATCTGTACGTTCTCCATTGCCATGCGCCAAGATTCTTAGAAAGTGTTTTTAAAATAGAATGATGCTGAGTCCTTGTAAAACTGCAGAAGGCTAAAGCATGTGTAGGACTATGACTCAACCATTGACTATTTTGCTTCGACTAGAATAGTTACAGAAACAATCTATATTTTGGTCACATTTTTTCTGATCTTTTATTATTAAAACTTAATTCATTCTGTATTTTACAACAGGAAATTACATTCTTTCTAAATCCTGCACCAAGATATTTAATTCATGAGTTTTGAGTTCACTGGAGACTGAACGTTGTCTTGTGTTCTGGTTTGAGGTATTTCCGTTTTTCATAGTAGCCCTGCGTTTGGCCTTAGTTTTACTCCTATACTGATCTTTTTGAGCTCATTTTTACTTCTCGTTGTGGTAGTGTTCTTGGCCACACTTCTCTCCTCTGATCCAAACCACATTTGTAGTCCTTTTGACACTCACACCCTTCCCCACGAGGCTACAGCTTCCTGTTTACCCCCTGGGAGATTCACTTCCTGTTTTCCCTGATGACATCACGCTCCTGAGCCAATCACCTGTCAGATCACGGCTGCAAGCCAATCAGATCACAGAGATATGTGTATAAGCACAACAGCTGGAGGCAGTTTGAGAGATAAACAACTGCTCCAGGGGCCCAGGCAGATCCAGTTTGAACTCAGAGCAGAATATTGGACAGTTAAAGAATATTCAGAATATTCAAATTCTGTTTTGTCCTTATTTCCACTTCTTCTCACTTTTGTCACTTTGACTTTGATGTGCGTTCAGAATTATCTAGTAATTCTAGGGCTTCTAGATAGAATAGAAAGTGTTTTATTGAGGAAGATCAGAGACATTTTTAAATGTTCAAATTTTATTTAATAAATATTCAATGTGTAGATTATTTTTTATTATATTTTATAATTGGTTAATCATGGTTAGTCAATTAATGGTTACAGGCAGCCCAATAACATTTTACCAATTCTGTGAAGATGTTTGCTTAATTGTATGAACACTTTTGTGGGGTCAGGAATCAGGAGGAAGATTACAAATGAGATTCCTAAATGAAAGTTAGCTGTGAGGGTGCAGACGAGAGGGTCAGAGGGAGCAGTGCACTAGTTGCTATCTGAGCCGTAGTCTCTGTGTGAGCTGAGAGAGAGAGAGGATGACAGAGCTCCTCGGGGAAATGACTTCATCTGTTTATGACCTGAGTCAAATCCATAAAGTTTGACCCTCACTGCTCCTGTAGTCTCCCGTCTCACTATGACACACCCAGTGGCAGCACACACTGCATTAGACAAATGCAGAGACATGTCACCTCGAGGATGATTTCATTACAGCATTTGTAGCTTCTGAGCATCTGTGAATGAATGGACTTGTTTTTTTTTTTTTTTGGAATTTTCTTTGTATTTCATATTTTTTATTCTGCTTAAAAGAGACTTAATGTGTTGTTTTCCCATCTATTTAGTATTAAACTATATAACTAACTAACTAACTAACTATATTCTATAACTATAAAAAAGTATTTTAAAAAGTCATTTTCATTTTATTTATTGTAAAACACAATTTGTATCTAAAACGACTTAGAAATATGAACTGGTTCATTGACTTCCTGTTCAAAATTTTTAATGTTTAATTTTTCACCAATTTTCTCACCTTTGTGAGAGGTGAAAACAGGGATTCTACAGGATAATACAAGATTACTCAAACACACATGAATCAATACAAATACAACTCTGAGTAAACAAATGATGAGAGAACACTGTTATACATGGTTAGAAACTCAGAGAGATGGCTTTTAGATCATCTTAATCTGTTCTCTTTACATTCTTGTTTGTTTAGTACAGAGAACATTCAAATGCATGTTGTCTGTGCTAACCTAGACTAAAGTCCCGGTCTAGTCTTGGTTTAGCCCTGGCCTAGTTCTGTCTCAGTCCTGATTTAGACTTTCTGTAGTTAAAATCTCAAAGTGGCTCACTTGTATCTTGAGTACTCCTGTTCTGTTTATTTCTTGTACACTTAAATAAATTCCTCTGAGCTCTGCTTTATCTCACTGTCTGTAACATGGATAACTTGCTGGACAAACCTGTTGCCTCTGGCCAAAACGAACACTTCATTGCCAAAATTAATCCTGATTTGTTATTTCAGTAGACTTTTGCACTTGTCAATAGAGTTTAAAAGCTGTCAGTTCAGTTCTGTGTTAAACTGAGGTTGTGGCTTGAAAATGTCATTATTTGGACATTTCTCTCATAAAATACTGTATAAAATTTCAGATTACTACAGTATTTCATGCTGCCATTTGTGAGAAGTACGTAAGATCAAAATACTTGCAGTTGAATCAAGACCAGTACAGTTTGTAGAAATCCTCTTGCTTATTTTGCAGTACTGAGAGTGTTAATTTGGTCCCGGGCCCTGTTGGCTCGCTGTGTCTGAGCTGTGGCAGTAGTTTGCCTCATCAGATCTGGAGCAGAAAACGCAGCTTTAGTGGAAAATGGAGGATGGTTCCAGAAGTCTTCCCTCAAGATGGCCCAGTTCTCTCCATGAGTCACTCAGATGCAAATTTAAACCTCACAGCTGGATGGTGTTATCCAGGGAGTTGATTAACTTTAGGCTTAGTTTTAATTTAAGGGTTATGAAACCTTTTTACAGGAACCAGAATATGCTTATGCAAAACTTCTTCATGATCAAACAAGTCCAATATAACTACTGTTTGTTTAATAGATAGATGATGAAGGTTGAAATAAGTTTGCCCAAAAGTAAAACTGGGCTAAGAAAGAATTAAACCCAGTCGATTGATTAACCCAAGTCTTTCCCAGCTGCTGTGTTACTGATGCTGGATGCAGGTCGGTGCTGATGCTGAGCTCATTGTGATGCGGTTTCCATGGTGACAAAGGGATGTGGTCCACAGAGATCGAACCATGTCTGTTCTATTCCTTAATCGTTTATCCATCCCAACAATTCACCTTTACTGTTTCCTTGACGATGCTGGTGCTACTGTAAATGCACAGATGTTAAACATTACTGTTTCCATGACGATTCATTTTTTCTGTTACATCTTTATAAAAGAGCTGCTAATAATAACTCTATACAAAGTCTGTCATGCAGTGAACTGAGTGTTTGGAGAGCTGAAGGTAAAATTATGTCCACAGCACATATGCAAAATCTGAAGTTTTGTTGAGTAAGATTTCTTCATTTGTCAATATTTTTGACAAATGGTTTAGTTGCATCCATATATTTATTAACCATTGCTTTTACCATATTTTTAGTCCATAGCAATTTGTGATTTAGCTGTTGTAGGACCTATATTGCTTTCTTTAACAATATATCATAGATTTGGCCTTAGAACAATATGACGCTGTAAGCTCTATTTTATTTGTTCAGGGACAGTGTACATTGTGCCTAAAAATACTCATCTCAAATCTGCATCATTCCCCTGTCTCTCATTGCCTAACCCAGTCGGTGAAAAACTGACTGCTGATTCTTCGGCGGTGGCTCCTGTTGGTTTTTGGGGGAAGGGCATTAATAGGATTAACTACACCCCTCTGTCTCCTCTCCTCTTTCCTAAGCATTCTCCCTTTTCTCCTGTCTCCTCTCTACTGTCTCCTATCATCCTTTAATTTGTTTCATTTTGTCACCTCATGTCACTCTGCCCTTTCCCCGCAAAACGCACGTTATTTTTCAGTTTACAGGTTACTCTAGAATTTTACCCATTTGAACTTTGATCTCTTACGGCAGCCATTCTTTATAAACTTGAGCTGGTTAGAATTCTCTCGTTAGCATGATCTTGTTAGCGGTATCCTGTTAGCATTTAAAAGCTTTGGCCAAACATCTGTCTGGCATTCCACGTTTCAACTTGTTTGTCCGTTTTGCAGTTTTGTGCAGTGCTGGACTTTCTCTTTCTTGTTAAACTCCTAGTTACCACCACCAGCCTGTTAGCAGAGCGAGTTTCTTAACAATGACTGGATTTGTTCTCGTGTTTCCCCAGCTGTTTTTACACCTTTTCAGCTGCCGGTTTTCAGAGGGAAGGCCCATTAACATTGCCCCCTCTAAACTTGTTAACTTTTTATGAGCAACCCTTCCTTGCTTCTCATGTTTGCCCCGTTCATTTGGAAAGAAAGCGCTTATCCTAAATAATCTAAAATCCCTTTGACTTTACTATCGTCTTTGGCCTTGGCTTTTTGTCTACAACAGGCATGTCCAAATTTTTGTTGGCCCTCAGACTTCCTGCTAAAGTGGCCCAGTTTACAAAAAGTATGCTTTTACTGTCAACTTCGAACAATTCTGCTGCTATCATTATCAAAATTCTTAAAGTGGGGTTTGTGAGAGGATTTCAAGATGCATTTTTACAATTATGATTTTGTATTTGATCAGTTTTTTAATTGAAAACAGTATATGTTTGAATTGGAAGTCATATAAAGCAATACACTACCAACATTATCGCAAATTAAACCCCATTTTAATGGTTTTGTAGCTTAAAATAATTCCAAAAAGTATTCCTATATTTTATTTTGCTGTTGGTTGATTATTTTGGAAGTCCCGGTCTGAAAAGTTGGTCCCTAAATAACAAACATGAGTAACACTTTATAATAACTACACCTTAATTAGCCTTAAGAAAGATTTAACAATACCTTAATAAATACCTAATTCATCATGAACTAATGGTAGTAACTACTGAATTACTCCACACCATTTTGCCCAACCCTAAATTTTAAACTTAGGTCCCTAATTAGGTAGTTACTAATAATTTATCATCCATTACTTCATCTTTTCTTCATGAATAATTAAGACTGTATTCATGCTTTATTCTTGCTTTACTAAGGTGAATTCAGGTGTTATTATGAAGTGGTACTCAAACATTTTGATGTTATAATTTTGAATGCCTTGTTCAAACGGTGATGGTTCATCAAAATAAAGTCAAATACAACATTTTGAATGATTCATTTCACTGCCATGTTTTGTGTGGCAATTCACGCTATACAGGTTACAAAATGCAGCAAAAGATTGGATTTTCTCATACCTTCTAGTTATTATCTAAAATTTCTAAATATTCAAAACAACATATTCATCTCACAAAAATTCATTGAATGTTAAAACAGGCCCTCAACTAGTTAACTGAGCAATGGATAAGAAATATGGCATCTACCATTTAGGCGTTAACAATAGTAATGACTTTGCTAACAGACATTGATTGGATCTTTCTGTTCTTGTCCACGCTCAGTCTAAACCTCGTAGTTCTCCGGTTTCTGCAGCTGCCTCTGTTCCTCTGTCACTGTCCTCATCATGGGTTAGTCAGACTTTGACTGGTTGAATCTTTAAGTTCAGTTTAGTTTGGGTCAGGGTTCAACGGTGTGTGAACGGTTTGTTGGTCAAATGTTGTTTAGGTGTGAGTTTGTGAGTTTGAACCTAGTTTAGTCTTTGAAGTTGTTTGGTTGTGTTTGTTGGGTTTGTCTGTGAAGTGTCTGAGGGTCAATGATGTTTTGGTTTGGGTTGTAGCACAGTGATGACAGAGGCAGCAGACTGGTTTGTGTGAAGTCACTCTTTAATTATGTTATACCTTATAGTTTAACTCTAAAACACTACATGTGCACTTTTTTTCTTTTCTACACATTTTGCAACTTCTTTATCATGCACCTAAAACGGCCTTAGACCTTCAGTAATATTTTAGTCAGAAGATTGTGTTGCAGATCTGATTTAATAAAGCCACTGCCACACTTTAATCTCTCCTTGTCTTATTTCCAAGCACGATTCTAGTGAATCTGCACCGTCTGGCCCCAAGTAAATGTTAGCCTGCTAGCACTGGTGCAAATAAATGTTAGCATTAGCGTGAGGTGGTTAAGAATAGCCTTTAGCAGCAGCTGACAGACTGACCCCAGATCAGTTTCAGTGTGAGCTCATGTATCTGAGGCCACACGCTCACATTCATGAACCTGCAAAGTGGCTCCAGCCACAGAAGTCTCACAAGGCTTTAGAAAAAAGGCAGTTTTCATGTTCATTCCTCAAATTCATAAAAACAAAAATGTATTGTATAATCATGGCATCAGTTATCGGTTTCATTAAGAACGTGGCAGCCAACCCAAAATATGTTTTAATTTGAAGACAATTGTGGAGGGAAAAACACATTGTGATGAGAAAAATGTATGCTAGTACATAAACAAATCTTAACAAACAAATGCTTCAAAATTACTTTAAACATTACAATTACAGTATTTTATTGTATTGTTTTGTTTTTTTCAAAGCCTATGGACTCCTTTGTAAACAGTGGAAATATAGTCTTTCTCATTTCAAGAACTAGCAGGGCATTTGTTTCATGCTGTGCTGACAAATTGAGAAGTCTCCAGGCCATGGACCACACTGAACGAAGTCTGCGCTGAGAAGAGGATTTAGTTTCAGGAATGTGTGGCATCTCCTGCCAGCATTTACCCCCCGACTTTCACTGTCCACCCATTAAGTTTGTAAGTGCAGGTGAAACGGCCCTAAATATCCACATACATACGTACGTACACATGAAATATGGCCACAGACACATGTACTGGTGACACGTCCCTGAATGTCTAAGTGAAGCGTCTCTAAATGTCACATACACAGGTGAAGCGTCTCTAAATGTCCACAGACACAGGTGAAGCGTCCTAATGTCCAGACACGTCTCTAAATGTCCACAGACACAGGTGAAGCGTCTCTAAATGTCCACAGACACAGGTGAAGCGTCTCTAAATGTCCACAGACACAGGTAGGTCTCTAAATGTCCACAGACACAGGTGAAGCGTCTCTAAATGTCCACAGACACAGGTGAAGCGTCTCTAAATGTCCACAGACACAGTGAAGCGTCTCTAAATGTCCACAGACACAGTGAAGCGTCTCTAAATGTCCACAGACACAGTGAAGCGTCTCTAAATGTCCACAGACACAGGTGAAGCGTCTCTAAATGTCCACAGACACAGTGAGCGTCTCTAAATGTCCACAGACACAGGTGAAGCGTCTCTAAATGTCCACAGACACAGTGAAGCGTCTCTAAATGTCCACAGACACAGGTGAGCGTCTCTAAATGTCCACAGACACAGGTGAAGCGTCTCTAAATGTCCACAGACACAGGTGAAGCGTCTCTAAATGTCCACAGACACAGATGTAGTGTTCTAAATGTCCACAGACACAGGTGAAGCGTCTCTAAATGTCCAGACACAACTTATGCACAGGTGCTGCGTTCCTCGTTCTGCTTGTTGATCACATGATGTCCATCACATGACCCCCTCCAGCAGAACCATTGTCTCTGGGGTCAAGGGTCAGACTCCTGCTGACTTCAGAGGTCAAAGGGCATTTCCTGTGACACTCTTCATTAACTTGAACAGCTCTGCTCCCTGAGGGTCCTTTTCTCTCTCTCCACATGCTCCAGACTGCTTTCTAAGGTTAAGAGTTAATATGTAAAAAGTTAAATGTGAAATTATTATTATTTTTTAGCTCTTGTTGTTTGAGCACAGATGTGAAGCTTAAAAAACAATATTTTTCTAAATCTTGCTGTAAATGTGTGGATGTACCCATTTCTGCTGCCTTGCTTCTAATTCTGTGTTTTTGTTTTGATTGTTCTTGGGTTTTTCGGTTTGCGCTCAATAAACAGATTAAGGTTATTCTTAATTTGTAATATTTATGTTTTAATTTATGTGTTATTATTGGTTACCGTTGCATCAGAGAACATCCTTTGAGCATTTCACAAATCCTGCCTCTATCCCTTCTTCCCGAACCCCTCAGTATTAAACATTTCACACTTTTCACTGCAGTGTCCTACTTTCTCCTCTTCTCTCCTTTCCTCTCCGCTCAGAAAGATGTTTTGGAAAATCTCACTTATGCACATTTTAAACTGAATTGGTAAAGATTTTTTTGCAATGTTTTCCATCCAGGTTCTTCGATCATATCATAAAGCGTAGACTTCCTGTTTTAAGGGATGTGGAGAGTATGAAGATCTACCTAAACTGGACTAAACTAGACTAAAGCAGGACTTGCTGAGTGGTTGTATAATGGTGTGGTTGGTTCCATTTCACAGCGGTTTAGACTCTTAACAGGATTAACTCATGAATCTGACTGACCCAGAAAATATGTAGAGAGACTGAGGAGAGAGAAGGGAAACAAGGAAGCGGAAAATGAAGAAGGAAGGATGAAGGAGGTAGGAAGTAGGAAGCAAGGGAGGTTTCAAAGGGATGAGGAAAAAACATGGAAGGAGATTATAGTGTAGAAGTAGGAAAGAACACTATTAAGCTTCATGTTTCGTTGGTAGTTGTTCTCCTCATTTGAACTCTATAGAAAACACCAACAGTGTAAATCAATAACGTGAAAGATTAGTTTGGTGATTTCCAACATTTTTGTAGCATTAGTTTGTGTTTTATTGTGCATTTTGGCTTCAAATTTCACAAAATGTGTGTTTTTTATTATCACAAGTTAGCCCAGTGATTTTCAACCAGTGTGCCGGGAACACTAGCGTACCTTGAGATACTGCCAAGTGTGCCTTGAAAAAAATAATCAGATTTAAATATTTCATTTTAAAATGCACAATTTTGGAGTGTCCTTTTACTAGGGCTAAGCCATTAATTGAAAAATCGAGAGATCGAATCGAACCGAATTGTCAATTTTTTGGTGGTAGGTTTTGAATCGAAAGATCAAAAACAATCTTTTGTAAGTAAAAATGTGAAGTTTGGAGCAAAAGTCAAATTTTGAGGCAGAATATTGATATACGTATACTTTCAAAAAAATTTTATAAATGGGACATATTAAAAGTTTTTGCTTTGTTTATGTTTTTTGAACAAATTAAACCAAATCGAATCAAAATTGAGATCAATCAATATGAGAAAAAAATTGTGATTATATTTTTTCCCAGATCACCCAGCCCTATCCTATCCCTACCCAGATGAACACAAGACAATCAGTTTCCAAAATTAAAGTGTAATTGGTAATATTTCCGACAGTATGTTCTAATAAAAGGTTTGATTTGACCACATTTGAGAGGTGGTGTGCTGCGGAAAATTTTGAACCACAAAAATGTGCCATGACTCAAAACAGTTGGGAAACACGAAGTTATCCTTTTGAGACTTAAAGGTGCACTGTTTAGCTTTCTGGAGTCAACTATAAATAATCTTTTGCACCTAAATATTGCATTGCGCCCCTCTTTATGTAGGCCACTAGTTTTAGTCTTGGTCTTGGTCGAGTCCAGGTGTGGAGGGTACTAGGTTTGAGGATGTCGTCAAAGTAGGTCAGACGAACAAAGGAATGGAGGAGACAGAGTTAATGGTGATTAGCCCTGAGCTTGTTAAACTCGTTAGAGCCAGACTTTAATTAGAACAGGCACACATACACACTCACGCACACACATGCACACAATGCACACACACCAAGGGGGATGTGTATCTCTGTGGGGACTCTCATTCACTTACATTTAACCCTGTTTTGCAAAAAGACAGTTTCCAGTTTATTTAATGGACAAGATCATTTTCTGTTTAACTGGACGAGGTCTAGAATGTTAAGAGGACATCTCTATAGTAATTAAAGCTATTTTAAACTAAACACAGTCTTGGGTTTGTGTGGTATTGGTTAACATCTGGTATGACAATGTGTTTCTATGGTGTTGCTGATGTTTGTTCTGTATTGAACATTTTTTCGATATTTGCTGCAGATATCTTTCTAATCCACCCTGATGTCTGTGCCCTTTTGTCACTCTCAGTTCATGCTCAATTTGTGAAAAGAATATGAAATATAAATGAAAATATTAATAAAATATATACCTGTATGTTTTGAAAAATAAATTTTGTCTTTCATTTAGCCTTTAATAATGTTGTTCTAAAGTCATCCAAATAGTTATTTGACAGCAAAAAAATTATACACAGGGATTCTGCAGGAACGTAAAAATGTATAAGAGTCTTAAATAAAAAAAAACAAAAAACAAATGAATTTAAGGCCTTAAAAAGTCTTATATTTGTCATTGCAGGTTTAAAAAATGTTTACACTGGCTTACATTTATTAATGAAACAATTTCTCTCCAATTTCCCAAACTATTTCACTCTGTGGCAGCTTTGATGGAAAATTCTCAATAATATCTCAAAAATATAACACAAATGGTGTGGTTGTTAAAAATGCTTTGGTTGAGCTGGAAATACTAATGCATGTTTTGTGGGCTTAACATGTCTGTATACAACAGTGATTGAGATTTTTGTTTGTTTTTTTGCTTTCAGATTCGTGTGGATGGCGTTCAAATTCCCAGAGTGCACTGCTGTATGAGACTGTGAATGTGGTGGAGGGGAAGCCCATTCTGAGAGACATGATGTTCAGTCCGGACCACCGCTTCATCTACCTGCTCAGTGACAAACAGGTGACAGTCCAAATTGTGCATAACAGCTACAAAGCCGGTGTTGGGGTTGTTTTAGGAGGGTTTTTATCTGTGTTTACTACGTCTATAATGTGTTTTGAACTGGTAATGTCCAGTGACACAATTCCACAAGGTCAGTGTCTCAAACAGAGCTTTCATTCATAACTATCTGCCCCAAAGCACTTGGGAAGCACTGTCCTCACTCTGCTCTAAGAAGTACTGTCCACTGTCCGATCTGCTGCAGGGCATTCTGGGAGATTGAGTGTACAGTTTCTGACTGAGGGTCAAACCACAAACCACAGTGAAATTAAATTAATGAGATAACAAACAAGGACAGGAGGAAGTGACAGAAATGTGTTTGGACAAGTTAAATTACGGGACATTCTGTGGCTTAACTGAAAGGGACATAAAGTAGTTTCATAAACATTAGTCAAATTCGCTGAATGTCAACAGCGCAATAGTTTTGAATGTCAAAGCTCATGTAAGCCCATTAACATACTGTTATTTAGAATAGATCTAGTCTTCTAGAGAATCTAGTTTTTGTATAATTGTAATCTATTATTAAATATAAAAATAATGTTAACAAAGCCTAATATACTGTATGTATGTTTGTTTTTTTTCCTTTTTGCCATGAATAGGTAAATCGTTTACCTGTGGAATCTTGTGATCAATATGACAACTGCTCTGAGTGCCTGGATCAGGAGATCCACACTGCGGCTGGTGTGTCTTTTCAACAAGTCAGTATCTTTTTATTGTCTTCTTAGCTAAGGTTAATGTTTTGTTTTGTTCTTAGCATATAACACATTGTTTAACTGAAAAAACCAAACAAAACTTTGACATTGTAAAATGCGATAGAACTTCCAGGTGCCTGCTGATAATATCTGTGACCTCTGACTTGTCAGCCACCATCAGAAGCAGCCTTAGGTCACATGCCATTGTTTATTGTCAATTTAGTTTTGACAAATATGAGACATAATAAACAAATATGCACATATTTAAAATCCTCAGGTTGTTGTTTGTTTGTTTGTTTGTTTTTGTTTGTTTTTTTGTGTGACACTACAAAATTTTTAGCTTATTTGCACAAAAACAAATGGAAATCTCTGGTTAACCTTGAGAACTATCCCCTTGTTAGAGATTTAAGGGGGTTAATGCAAGTGACAGTTTGAGAAAAATGTCCCCCGAGTTCTCCTTTCACCTTCTAATATAAGCCTCAAGGAAGTTTCAACTATTAAACAGTCTGCCTGGCAACAACATGAATGAGTCTGACTGTTGGACAGTTTGGACTGAACTAATCTGTGTGCTTTGTGTGGACTGTTTGCTGCAGTGTTCAAGACGTGAGTCGTGTGACAAGTTTCACGAGCCACAACATTTTAACACCAAACTGGACCAATGTGTGGACATCTCAGTGTCTCCAGGAAACATGTCTGTCACATCAACACCAACTCAGGTAACTGCTCAGCTATGACACCATAGATTTTCTCATTTTGATGCTGATGCTGTTTTCAAATATTTGGGTGGTGTCTGCTCCATATTTATTCAGCTGCATACTGACAATACAGCTTTAAGCCTCAGTGATCTCTTTTATTTCCTCACGTCCACTTTCTTTATCTGATTCAGTTTTTGTCTTTTATTTTCAGTTAACAATTCGTGTACAGAATGTGCCCGCCTCTCCGGAGGCGTGTCTTGTGTGTTTGATGACATCACTGAAACACTGGTGATGTCACGGCTCGGACTGGTGACCTGCATGTCTCCGTCTCTCAGGGACCTCTCCCAGCAGTACGGTACGAGAATCGACCAACAAAACCTCTGCTGCCAAACTTTCAAATTCTGTAGCAATATATTCTCTTATTTTGTACTCTCTAAAAATCTCATAGTTTTCAACATTTTGGAATCTCTAAATTTACATACAACAATTTAAACTCCAGGTAATAGAGTAACATCAGCAGTTAATTTTACAAAGAAAAGAAATACAGTAATACAAGTAGCCTTGTTATATAGTAGATATAACAAGTTGTAATGTAAAGTGTATGTAAAAAATCTTATTTTTGTGTTTACAGGAGAGAAACGAGTGGTGAAGCTGAGTCTAAGATCCACAGAAACAGACTTAAATTTATTTCCACTGACTCATCTACTACAATTGTCAGTACTCAACTCGTAAGCACTTCAGTACACATATTGCAGTTACATTCTTCATAAAATAGTCAGTGTGTAAAACTGTCAGATATGTTAAAGATGCTGCAGCTTTGTTTTTGTTGTGATTGACAGATGTACGTCGTGTGTGAGCAGCGAGTTCCCCTGTCACTGGTGTAAATATCGTCACATCTGCACCAATAACCTGCAGGACTGTTCGTTCCAGGAGGGACGGGTCAGCAGCATGGAGGTAAAGAAAGATTTCTTTCTACCTTAAATACGGCTCACTTCTGGACTCGCTGTAGGACCCCACCCTGCTGTTGCAATGAGCTTCTCTAAGTAAATGAATTATTCTTGAAAGCGGTGATTTTGTTCAGAGAGGACAGTTTCTGGTTCAGTTCAAGTGCTGTTTTGATAAATGAGTTCAAATGGGACTTGGACCTGACTCACTATAATGATTCTAAGCCTCTCTCTCTTGTATTCCTTTTAATTAGAGTAATTATCTGTAATGACTGTGATCAGCCTCTTCACCATTAACGCTCTATTTAGGCGCTATTTCAACTGCAGCCAATCAGAAAGTAGAGGGATGCTGTAAATCTAACCAATGTGTGCTCTGAGATTGAATTACAGCCAGTCAGAACATTGGAAGTCCAGCCAATCAGAGAGCAGAGACCAAGTTTTCAGCCAATCATGTGGTTCACTCTGAAATTGCAACTTAATAAGGGCAAATCTATATTGTATGCAGAACAACTAGTGATTATTCAGTGAAACTAGTGATCTGTTTCCTTTCAAAATGGAACGTTTGGGAAATATTGTGTCAGTGTTTCAAAGAAGAAAGTTTTAGAGTGTCACAAACGCATATGTGGCCTTCGGTGGCTGTAGTAAACAACAGTTCATTGAAATTGAGATGATGACCTTCTCTGTTTATACAGGAAAAACTGAAAAACACATGCATGGATCAGGTTCAGATGAAATCTAAAAAAAAATGAAATCTAGTTTCACAACCGATGACAAAGTTTATTTACCAAGAAACAACTAATAAATTGTTTAAGATACTAAAACATCATATTTTTATATAATTTGATCAGAACTGGAACCAATACATTGTTAATTCTTTCTATAAAGGAAAAACAAATAACTATTTGTGCTTTCTAAAATGGTACGATATTTGTTCTTTTGTTTTTACGATAATTTTGTGACTTGAATAATTATGGTATTGAGTAACCTAATAATCTTAACATCTCTAACTGCAACTAACGATTATTTTGTAATCAATTAGTTGGGTGATTATTCTTTTGATTATTTGATTAGTTGTGTTGAACGCAAAAGTCACTACATTGGAGCTGAGGAAACGAGCGAGTGGCGCGCACTAGGGTTGATGTCTTTTAGTCGTTTAGTCGATTAATCGGTCGATGGGACATGTCTTTAGTCAACCAAGAATTTCTTTGGTCAACTACAGCCCTAGGGCGCACAGACTCTGCGGCTCAGAGGATTACTTCAGAGCTCACTGAGTAAAAAAATAAAACAGGGTGTAGTCCTTTTAAGTTATTATTTTCGCAATAAAAGATGAGCTTGTATAAGCAAGTTGTTTCAGTCATAAATAATAGGGATGGGACGATTACCTTATCACGATTCGATTCAGATTTTTATTTTTGCAGCCACAATTTTCGATTTTCTTAGGTTAGCAGCATTTTAACAGTGTTCATATTCACAGGCCACCATCAGTTGTTAACGCAACATATAATGCACATTCAGTCAGGTCTTGCAAGTTCACGCTGTGTTTCAGACATCATGGCTATTTGTATTATACAGCTATAGTGTGTGTAAGTCAGTGGCTGCATGAGCAAAACTTATCGATCATTTCTAACTTTCAATTTGATCGCTGCATACTTCGAACAATTTTAAAGTTTTTGAACTTGTTTCCATCTCTAGTAAATAACAGTATTTGAAGGTGGGGTAGGTGATTTTCAAACTGCAAAATGTCAGACTTCGGTTTTAAATCTGACCGTTTTCTCTCATAAATCCTTTGACACATGGTTAATATCGACATGTATTCATTTTTGGTTGCAATTACAGCTTATAAACTTATTTTTACAAACAACAAAGTGAAACTGGAGAGGACCACCCAAGCTCAGCTAATGAGAGAACTGCATTCAGCTCCTGACTAGAACAACATTTTTTTTCTATTCAATTCAGACAGTACACAGTGCTGCATTTACTGTATCATAGACTTTTTAGTGGAAAACACAAATTTCACAAATTTACAACTAAAGAAGTTAGCTACCCCAACTTTTATACTATAGTACTCTTTCTAACAAGTTGCTTTTAGAAAAAAAAAAGCCATTTTCACTCTGGTATCGGTCGATATCGGGTATCACATAGACTTGATGCTAAATTATCAAAATCTGTATCAGAACTGAAAAGCAGGATGGGTGCATTCCTACTTAGAATCTTAAAAATTGTGGTACCACTTTATGGCCTAGTTTACAAGACAACGTTCCCAAGAAAACGTCACAGTCGTAACGTTTTGTGCTCACAGTTTATATGGTGTCGTGGCGAGCTAATCTTCCTTTACATGGAACGTAGATAGACCCAAATGGTGTAGTTCGTACGCCGCGTCAGGAGGTGGCAGTATTGTGCTAGGACACCAGATGACCTTACCATGAACCCACGCAGCCTACGATAACACGAGCATTGACAGGTTTACAATTCTTCAGATCAATAAAATGACAAACGAAGCAACAAGACCAGCGCGCGAGCAAAAAGGGAGATTGCTTTAAACAAACACGGAGGTTCGAGGACCCGAGAGCTGGACACAAACAAGGGGAAGACGGCTCGCAAACTTTATTTACTTTTTTTCTCGAACACACGGATTTGAATGGACTCATTGAATCAACACCCGGAGAGGCCTTGGATTAGTTTTGTGTCTCCTCCTCTGCACGCAGGTAAGAAAGCTGGACGCATGAAAGGTGCAATTTGGTTTAAGAGACATTTTTGGTGACCTGGCAGTCTTCTTCTACTGTGTGAAAGTAGCGGCTACTGCACCGTCAGTGACCGTCTTCATTGAAACCGTGTTTTCCTGTTTACACCGCGGTGCGTCTCCACTGAAAGTTCTCGGTGAAACTACCTCTTGAATCGTATCCAGTGGAACGCCGATTCAATGAACACGGAGCTCGTTGTGGTGTAAAGATAAGCCAATTTGACATGGAAACGTCACGGATTCGTGAAAACTCGTTGTCGTATAAACTACCCCTATAATAACTACACCTTAATTGGCCTTAGTAAACCATGAATAAAGCCTAAATAAAACCTTAATTATTCATTAACAAATGGTGAATTAATGAATGAAAAGTTCAGTAATGCTTATAACTAATAACTAAGGACCTAAGGTTAGGATTTAGGGTTAGAGGCAGTATTCGGAGTAATTAAGTAGTTACTAAGCATTAAAAAACTTTTCCATCTGTTGATTAATCATTGGTTCATGATAAATTAAGTCTTTATTAAGGTGTTATTAATGATTTATTAAGTAAAAGTTTTTTGTAGTTATTTTAAAGTGTTACCAAAATTGTTTTCCAGACTGTTGTACCTTTTACTTGAGTGTTCAAAACTTTAAGGTCAACAACACATCAGCTTTTTCATGATGTCCTCAGAACCAAGTTGCAAGTTGATTTTTAAAATTTTAATTTAGTTTTAATGTAGTTTTACTGAAAAGCCCTTTGGACAAAAACTAATGTGGTAAATAATTTGGATATGTAAATAAATGCTGATTGTTGATAAATTGCGAAAGAATAGCTTTATTATTGTCTGTCCAAGTGGAAAATCTATTTTAATATACTGTATTTTAGTAAAGCAAAGGTAGACTTTTTAAGGCGAAGAGTAGCATGCTAATCTAAATAAGTCATTTTGAAAGAGGTTTACATAGATCAGGTGACTGTTCACAACACCATTCTACATGCCTTGTTGACTCTAAATTCATGTATGTTAGGTTTCCATGTGCCACTCGAGGAGCGCAAGTACAAGGACCTCG